>JAAALK010000287.1:35078156-35220702 GCA_019279435.1 Zizania palustris | reverse complement strand
CTGATCCGAGGATGGCCCAAGCTCAAGTTTGAGAAGAATTAGTTTGCGCTCCTTGTCGACATGGAAAAATGATTGCTGCTTCGCACCTCGCCAGTCACCACAGTGATGACTGAACAACCCGGAGAACTTCTCCATATGGACACTGTAGGTCCTTCTCGGGTTAGTTCTTTAGGCGGCAAGTGGTATGTACTAGTTATTGTCGACGATTTCTCTCGCTACTCTTGGGTCTTCTTTCTTGCCAGCAAGGATGAAGTGTTTTCACACTTTCGGAGCTTGGCTTTGAGACTTTTTACTGAACTCCCAGGTGCGTTGAAATTCATTCGTAGTGATAATGGCACCGAGTTCAAAAATAGTCTCTTTGTTGACTTTTGCATGGAGCATGGCATAGAACATCAATTCTCTGCTCCACGAGTTCCTCAACAAAACGGTGTTGTTGAGAGAAAGAACCGCACTTTGGTTGAGATGGCTAGGACGATGCTTGATGAGCATAGGACTCCTAGAAAATTCTGGGCTGAGGCCATGAACACTGCTTGTTACATCTCAAACCGAATCTTCTTGCGCTCAATTTTAAACTTGACATCTTATGAGCTGCGTTTTGGGAGACAGCCCAAGGTTACTCATCTTCGAGTTTTTGGCTGTCGCTGCTTTATCCTAAAACGTGGTAATTTGGATAAATTTGAGTCGCGATCTTCTGACGGGATCTTTTTGGGTTATACAACACATGGTCATTCTTATCGTGTTTATAACTTGGAAACTAACACTGTCATCGAGTCATGTGATGTGACTTTTGATGAATCAACCCCCTCTGTTAGTTCTGCTTTTGATCAGTCAAATGAACACGACATGGAACAGACCTTATTTGAAGAAGAAGATCCCGGAGAATTCGAGGATGAACCCCTACTACCCTCGACATCAACCCCCGAAGCTGACCCCGCTTCAACTACTTCGGCACGAGGTCCCGAAGCGACTACCTCAACATCGGTCATCTTGGACCACTCCAACGCACAAGTTGAGGGGGAGACTGCATCCCGCCGCGAGGCTCCACACCATGTTCAAAGGATGCACCCTCCCGAGCAGATCATTGGTGAGCTTGATCAAAGGGTAACACGTTCTCATGCTCATTTTACTAATTCTGCTTTTGTTGCTTCTTTCGAGCCTTTAGATGTTAGTCATGCACTTTCTGATTCTAGTTGGATCAATGCCATGCATGAGGAACTTGAAAATTTTGAGAGAAACCAAGTCTGGACTTTAGTTGATCCTCCACCAAATGTTCATTTCATTGGAACAAAATGGATTTTCAAAAATAAACAAGGGGAGGATGGGACTATAGTTAGAAACAAGGCTAGACTTGTAGCTCAGGGCTTTTCTCAACTAGAAGGGATTGATTTTACTGAAACTTTTGCACCTGTTGCTCGCCTTGAGGCCATTAGGATTTTGCTTGCCTTTGCGACATCCCGGGGATTCAAACTCTATCAAATGGATGTCAAAAGTGCTTTTCTTAATGGTTTCATAGGTGAAGATGTTTATGTAAAACAACCCCCTGGTTTTGAAAACCCCAAGTACCCACATAAAGTCCTTAAACTTCATAAGGCTCTTTATGGACTCAAGCAGGCCCCTCGGGCTTGGTATGATAGACTTAAGTCTTTTCTGCTTGAGCGAGGGTATTTGATGGGCTCTGTTGATAAAACTTTGTTTACTCTCAAGCATGGCAAAGATTTCCTCCTGGTTCAGATTTATGTGGATGATATCATCTTTGGTGGCTCTTCTCATGCTTTGGTTGCTGAGTTTGCAGATACCATGAGCAGGGAATTTGAAATGTCAATGATGGGTGAACTCACCTTTTTCCTTGGTTTGCAAATCAAGCAAAGCAAACAAGGTACTTTTGTCCACCAGACAAAGTACACCAAGGACCTGCTCAAGAAGTTCGACATGTCCGATGCGAAGCCACTCGCCACTCCAATGGCTACTTCTGTAGCATTGGACCCTGACGAAGATGGAGAAGCCGTAGATCAGAAGGAGTTTCGAAGCATGATCGGCTCCCTCCTCTACTTGATTGCCACGAGGCCGGACATACACTTCGCTGTGTGTCTGTGCGCTCGTTTCAGGCTTCACCACGAGCTTCGCACCGCCAAGCGGTAAAGCGCATCTTAAGGTATCTCAAACACACCCTTGAATTTGGCATATGGTATTCAGCGTCTTCATCTTTATGTCTTCGAGGTTATTCCGATGCGGACTTTGCTGGGTGTAGAATTGATAGGAAGAGTACCTCTGGTACTTGTCATTTTCTGGGTACTTCTCTGGTTTGCTGGTCTTCCCGCAAACAGTCTAGTGTTGCACAATCAACGGCTGAGGCCGAATATGTTGCTGCAGCTAGCTGTTGCTCTCAGATTTTGTGGATGGTTTCCACTTTGCGGGATTTCGGGTTAGATTATAAGAGTGTTCCACTTTTCTGTGATAACACTAGTGCTATTTGTATTGCAAACAACCCGGTTCAGCACTCCAGAACCAAACACATTGATGTTCGGTACCACTTTCTCAGAGATCACAATGAGAAGGGTGATATTGAACTTCAATATGTTGATACCCAACACCAGCTTGCCGATATTTTTACAAAACCCCTCGATGCTTCTCGATTTGCTTACTTGCGTGGGGAACTTGGTATTTGTCACCCTTACGGCATTTTGTGAGGGGGAGCTGTTTTAGATGGATGTGCTTTTATCTAAATTGTGTTGAAATTGCATTTACATATTTAGCACTTATATGCCTGCTTATAATTCATGAAATCATGTCAGCTCAGCTCTTGTTAATTCATCTGGAACATTCATGTGCATGATGTTTTATTTTCAAAATCAAATCGTGCTCACTGCTTAGTCTTGAATCTAGCATGTTTAGACAAGACTGCTTTTAGCTATCTTTTATCTGCTTGATAGCAAGACTCTGTTCATTGGATGCTCAAAAATGCAATTTGGAAAATTGTTCTCATTTCATGGATACTCATAAATACCAAACAATTGGTTCAAATCAAAAACTCCATGATTTACATGCTTTAAGTTACAAGATCCAGGTGGGTTTGTTTGTCGCACTACCCTATTCTAGACTGCTTACCATTGCACATTGGTCTGAACTGGAATAGCGTCGTGTTTACCAAAATCATTGCATTAAGCTTCTTATGGCTTTCATGCCTAGGCTTGGCCTGATTGGAAAGTATAAGGTGGACAAACAAATAACCCCTGGCACTAAGAAAAGAACAACAAAATTCATTGATTATCAAGTTTGCTTTTCAAACTCCATTTGAACTGGACTTGTCTGTCTAGAGTAGAAATTGACTAGCTTTGCGCAGTCCTTGCTCTTACTTGTCTAGTTTATTTGACTAAGTGGTGATGCTTTTATTTCAAAAATGATCAAATCACATGCTTCATCATGCTTTTAGAGAATATTAATTTGAGCTGAGCCCATGATCATTGGTGTTATTGTTGGCATATTTTTGCTTCATATGTCTTTGCAATTCTGCTCATTTCAAAGCTTTGCATCTTTTACATGCTCCTTGATGCTTGCATTGCCAAAGGGGGAGAAATTCCGAAGAGACTTGCTTCGTTCTCTGCCGCAAGGGGTATAATTTCCAAGGGGGAGAAAATTTGACATAAAAAGGGAGTAGATTCTTTGTTGCCAAAGGGAAAACTTAACTCAGGGGGAGTTTTATTGCCGAAGGGGCTTTTCACTCTTGTGAGAAAGGGGGAGGAAAATTCTTCTGTCAAGTGACATGATTTGGCTCTTTTATGAGTTTTTATGGTCACTTGTGTGCTGAAAATTTTTCCATTTTCTTGAACTTGGATTTGGTTGTCAATGCACTCATCAAGGGGGAGATTGAGAAACCAAGGGTTGGTTTCGGTGTTTTGTGATGAGTGATTGACAGGATTTTACCCTCTGTTCGAAGGGTACCTCCGAAGGGGGTTCGGAGGTGGTACCCCGAAGGGTGTTTCGGAGGTAGTTTACCGAAGGGTGTTCGGTGTTTGCTTGCTGCAGCTGTGCAGCGGAGTGTGCTCGTCGGAGGGGTCCGACAGTACACGATGACTGGGTTCGTACCGAAGGCTTCGGTACTTTGGGCGGTACACCGGAGTGTGTACCGGAGGTTGCTAACCCGGAGAGGTCTCCGGAGTACTGGATACACTTGTTTGCTTGTCTGTGGTGCGCAGGGACTTCGGAGGCGACGGACAAGGTTCGCAGCAGGTGAACATGGGTCAAGCGGGAGGCTTGATGCCAGGGGAGCGGGGAGCTCCGTCACGGTGGCTGCGAAGGTGGTCCGGGTTGGTCCTCGGGTCGAGACGTGCCAGGTGAAGGCAGAAAGTGCGGAGCGTGGCTCCGGCTGAAGGTGCTCCGGGACAAAGTCCTCGGAGGTGAGGCACTTCGAAGGTACTCCGGATGGAGTGACTTCGGAGTTGGTGGTTCAAGTCCTCTGCGGAGGCATGGAATTCGAAGTGTGCTCCGGAGGGAGACATTCGAAGGTACCCGACGAAGGTCTCAGAAGTCGAGGCGCATCGAAGGCATGGTCCGGGTGAGGCTCGTCGAGGAGTGTGCTCGGGGAGAGGCACTGCGACGAAGGGCTCATGGAATGCTTCATGCGGAGGCCTTGGACGAAGGAGGGACTTCGAAGGGTGGTACTCCGAAGGTGAGGCTTCGGAGGGTGGAAGGCTTCGGAGCTAGGCTAGCTCCGGAGCAAGGTTGACTTGTGATACTTCGGCCTGCATGGCTTCGGTACACGGACTGACGGAGTTCGAGCTGGGAGTAGCTGCGAAGCCGTGGTGATCCACTCCGGAGGTGTTGGTGCGAAGGCCCAAGAGCTTTGACGGCTTCGGCTCAAAACTGTCACTGTATCGAAGGCCATCTTCGGCGAAGCGAAGGCCGTCTGGTTCAAGGCTTCTCGCCGAAGCTACCGCACCCTCGCGTGCGAAGGGAGGACTCCAGAAGGTCAAAGACTGCAAAGGCTGACACTGTCTGTTCTGTAAAAGGCTGACACTGTCTCCTCTGCAAAGCTGACAGAGAAGCCTCCAGAATAAAGGTGGACTACCTTTTGTACCCCTTAGTTCTGTAGAGACAAATCTTTTGTAAACCCTAGGGGTAGAGTAGTCACTTCCTTTGGGTGAACTGTGGGCTATAAATATGGGGGCTCGGTAGGTAACATTTAACACTTTGAGCATTTACTGTTGAGCTCCTGTAGCCACATACCTCGTTGTATTCATCCAGAGTTCAATCTATTTTGTGTTCCTTGTTCAAGCGGCGAAGCCCTGCTTCTTTGTGCTTTTTGCTTGAGCTCGCGTTACATACCTCGCTAGTTGTAGTGCACCGAAGCCTGTCTAAGCGAAGGTTGCTTTCGTGCGAAGTGTGTTTTTCAGTGTGCTGTCTCTCTGTGTAACAGGAGGCAAGACCTCGCTGCTTACTAGCAAAGCCCTGATTGTAGCCCGTTTTGCTTCTTGTGTCGAAGCCCCTAGCGAAGTCTAGTAGTGTGCGTTTAGACCTTTGTGTACAAAGCTCAGCACCAGTTGCTGCTGCCAAGTACTTGGTCGAAGTCCTCAGAGGGCTGTCCACTCTTGTGAAGGGTGAAGTGCGAAGCCTGCTCGAAGCACCCTGTGTGCGGAGCCTGCACTGACTAAGCAGAGTAGATTTTCGAGGGTTGTAAGTGGAGCGAAGTCTTCTTGGCTTCGAACTTTTGCTCCTCCGAACCCTGTGTTCGAAGGTGTCGAAGTACCTCCGAACCAGACCTTCGAAGGTAGTGTTCGAAGCCTGTTCCGTAGAAGACAACTGAAACCGAAGGCTAGTTTTTAGCCCGAAATTTTAAAAGCTCCCATTCACCCCCCTCTGGTCGCCGTTTCCGGTCCAACAATATATATATATATATACTATATATATTATATATATACATACAAATGTTATTATACATCACGGGTGTAGAATAGTTATTCTATTAAAAAATCTACTACCGAGAAAAAAAATAGTACTTAATTATTATTCTACTGAGAAAATATATTACTGAAAGTGATTGGTGTAGAATAGTTATTCTACACATATGGTGTAGAATAGCGCTCCCGTGTGTGTATATATATATATTTTAAACACCAACTTATTTAACGATGTGCATTAAGATCATTGTTGTAGTAAGGGAAATTCATAGTTTCTCCGGTTTTGTACAAGAAAAGATTGTGTTTCGGAGAAACTGTTTTGCACTTGAACCTATTTCAGTTTCCTAAGCAAGAAACTAATTGAAAAAGTTGAACCAAACACGCCACCGACACACGCATATATATATATATATATATAGTTCTGAGAATATACATGTATGACGGTTGTCTTACGCTTTCAGCAACTAACACCGGTCTATTGTTCAATTCCAAAGATAACCTGACAAGAAAGAGGCGGGCATCTTCCTTAAAAAAAAGATGGGAAACCAGTTCGCACGCACAGGTGGAGTTGCAGTGGACTCACTATTCCCTCCGGTACACAAAAACAAGTTGTTTTAAGCTTCTATCAAGAGGATGCTAAAACAAGTCGTTTTGTATTTTATTGTGCATTTTGGACAACTATATCCCTTAAGTAGCTAGTACTACTTTTTTCTTATTTTTCGTGCTATATTTACTCTTGCACTATATTTAATAGGGACAAACATGGAAAGTACACACTAATTAATTGCTCCTTGGTATGTGAAAACATGTCCAAAACGACTTGTTTTTGTGTACCAGAGGGAGTATATATGTAGGAGTGCGTGAAAGTTGAAGATGCCTCTCATGCATGCATCGACACGAATCTCTAGAATGTTGCCCTTTTCGTCTCATCACTGATGATCGACACTTGTGATCGCCAGGATTAGATTATTGCTAAGGATCAGACATTGTTGTCCTGTTGCAATATTGGTCTCTTGTTCGTTCCTAGCTAGGAGGTGGCATGCTGACTCATTTTCCTCGTTTGATCGTTGGTCTCGACTTCGTCAAGAGACCTTCTTCGTTCATTCATCTCGTAACACAGCAAATTAGAACCGAATTAATGCGGCATTTCGTTGTATTATATAGAACAAAAGAATACCACGAAAAAATTATCTAGCAAAACGATTCTCGATCCGGTCCATCGAAGAATAAATAACGGGTAAAAAACGGTGCGTAGTGGCTGTTTGCACGTGCAATAATGTCAGTGTAAAAATATACAAGCAAGGCGAGATAAAATGCATGTAAATTAATCTCTCACGAAAGCTAAACCAAACCACTGTACGTGCTCGCTCAGCTAAAATTATTACGGTTCTTTGTAATGATCCACCACTATCATATCATTAACTATCATGCACGCTCGTTTTCGTAGTGCAAACCATAATTTGAATGCATGCTTAATTATATTAGCAAGCAGATCTATATATCGTTTAAAAGGTGCTTTCGCGCGCAAAAACAAATGAACACACGGCGTACTTGATCACATGGGCGCTGTGCCTGATGCTGGTACGGTGCATCGATCGACTCTTTCAGGAACTCCAATTGTAACTGGAATTGGGCAGTGCAGCAGGCAGCAGCACAGTATGGCCGTCGCATCATTCGATCCATTTAACTCCATTGGTCGATGTACGGAGGGTCTCGGTATATGCGTTTTCGGTTCGTCCGAGTTATGCTCAATTAAGCTTAATCGCGCGCACCAGCTCATCACCCAGTTCAAACGAACAGGCCTGCTCTCATGACTACTTAATAAATACTTCCATAGTTGATCAAATCAAATTATATATAGTTGTTTGTTTAATTTATACTCAACAGCTTATAAATGTTACATGTTCCTCACATGTACTGTACGTTTTGTTAAATTACTCGATCGTCTATATAAACGGAGTTTTACAAGTAGTTAAGAGATCGAATTACCACGCAAGTCGAATATCGACTGGTCCAAAATATTTATATGTTTTCTGTAAAAATATTATAACACCCTTAAGGCTATCACACATGCTAGCTAACTGCTGAGCCATATGTCACATATTCTAGCTTCCACGCTTCCACTCAATTTATGAGTCTATGCAATGGTACGGTACACGTTACCTCTTAAGAGGTAATACATAAGATTAATCTGGATCATTGATTTTAGTTATGATTAAAAATAAACTAAAATTAAAACACTTGGTACCGGTCTATAATTAGAAAGTATATACAGAAAATTAAAAAGATAGCACATAAAATTAGAAGTTTGCGCAGAATCTTCAAATTAATATTTAGGCTCGTCTAAAGCGTAGATCTCGTTGATATCTACAATTTTGGAATAAAGTTTGTCCCTATATACAATTTCATATAAAATAATTATGATTTTTTAAACAGGGATATTTTTGTTTTTAAAAACAGTTCTTTAAGTGTACCACATGTGAAAATAATGTTGTTTTTACAGGCAATTGAACTGCTAGTAAAAATAGTGATTTTCACAAGCGGCCTCTTATTAAGCCGACCACATGTTGAATTATTGGATCGATTTCGTTCCATATGTGGTCATGTTAAATGGATCACCTATATATGAATCATTAATGCAATATAATGAAGTGGGTATCTGCAAAAAAAAAATATAGTGTGTACACATCACCATCCTATAGGTTCTCACGCCCAAAGCAAACTCTAGAAAATCAATAAAAATATATTAGATTATTAGAATAATAATTAATGGACTAGATTTACACATATTGAAAGAGATGTCTTTACCGCTAAATATATTTAGCGGAGCTTCTGGTAACGGACAACTATTTTTAAAATTTGAAACTAAAATAAACGAACAGTATAAATTTTGATTCAGATTGTGAGAATCAATAAGCATAGAATCTGAAAATGAACTAGAATAACACCAGCTTCTCCACAGTTAGATATTTAGACTATCCAACTACTGAAACTAGCTAGCTACTGAAAACTTGAAAACTTGCAGTAGCTACGATAAGCTTTTCCAAATTAAACAGGCCCATAAGCTCACCGCCAATGTGACAATGCCTAGTCCGAGCAGGTTGTTAATGCAATGAAGGGAGTATCTACAAATAAAAACATTTTTTATACTGTGTACACATCAGCATCCTATAGCTAGCTAGGTTCTCACACCCAAAGCTTACTCTAGAAAACAAACAGATAATTCATATAGTAGAATATAATGGATCGGAGTAGATTTATGTGTCATGCATGATGCTTGATAGAGATCACATCTTTAATTTACCACTAAACGGAAAGAACACACCGCCAACGTGACAGTACAATGTCTAGTCCAAGCAGAGATGCATGGTGTTTAATTCAGTGTACGTTTTGGGGTAGTAGGTAGACAGTGCATCGTAATAATGATATCAAAATTAAGGTGTGGTATCATCATTATTAGTGCATGTAAGCCACACAG
This sequence comes from Zizania palustris, assembly GCA_019279435.1. NCBI lineage: Eukaryota > Viridiplantae > Streptophyta > Magnoliopsida > Poales > Poaceae > Zizania > Zizania palustris. Next base: position 35,211,330 of record JAAALK010000287.1, on the reverse strand, counting down.
ACCGTCACCGGACACCGGTATATATAAACAAGAGAAAATTATATATAGAGGCAGAAAACACTATATATAAATGGATTAGCTTAGGATATATAGTAGCCATTCAAAAGGAACCAATCAAAGTTTCATTTTAATTGCGCACAAAGCGAATTGAATAAAATGGCATGGGAAAATAAATAATAATATATTAATATTTTTATTTTGATAATAATAAAAAAATTAAGTATTTATATGTATGGGGCTCAATTTATACTCTCCAACTTTCTCCTAAGCTGCATACATGCACAATTTCCCCCTATAATAGCATGCACGCATGGACAGAATCATCAATTGATCCATTATAACCGATTATTTATGTATCTACAATTTTATTTTAATTTTTATCTCAGCACGCCACCCCAACCACACACGCCCCGTTCTGGCCAGGCCCCCGCGTGGCCACGCCCCTTATGGCAGGCACCAGCCGTTCTTACTACTTGCGCTGTTGTGGCAGCACTGCCCTGCATCGTGCGCCTCTGCGCTTGGATCAGGCGAACAACAAAAGTGGTAAAGACACGAGCTGTAACTGAAAGTACAAACCAAAAAAACCGAATCCGGTAAACCTCTCAAGTCTCAACCTCGGTATATTGTTTATTGCTCAATTATTAATTTGTTGCCGCATTCGCTCAATTAATAATTTGATGCACTATTGTTTGTTGAATTGGTTAATTGATATACTTACTAATTAGTAATTACATGTTTTATTACTTATTGCCTATTAGAATGTTATGTTAACGATATGAATAAAAGAACACCACTCGCTTACCATTTAAGTTCAAGGAATATAAACACGAATGAATCTCATTCTCACAATAATACAATAATGAATTACGAGAACTTCATAAATCAAAGAACAAAAGTTGAACAAAAGTTAACTAACTATATTAAAGAACCGTCATGAAGTGTATAAGTGTATTGAACCCTTAACCCTTTAAACTTAGTCCCCTACGTTTTGTTCACCGTACCTCACCCGGCCCTATATATATAATACATAATTTCTTATTAAAATTGACATATAATTAAATAATCAGTTAAGAATAGTTAAATTAGCTCCAAGTGCATTAATATATTTTTCATTTAATCACTGTTAGGACTGAACAGGTGGGCGCGCGCGCATGGGCCAGCTGGGGTTTCATGTACTATATGATACTATGTCGTACCATCGAAAAGACAAGGAACGGAACGTTGCCACATGTGTATATATATACAGATCAATTAAGGCAGGCATCGCATCTATCATTTGCGACCTTTCGTGCGTGCAACGAGCTGTTTTCTCTCGACTGGCCAGGCCGGGTATCTAGCAATTCAAAGCCAGGGTGATTTTATTAATTAATTAAAAGGACTTTTGAGTAACTCCAGCCATTAAACTAATCGCAGGTAGTATATATAATATATAGCCAATTGGGCGGTGTCTCCTTTAATTTCCTAGCTAGCTCTCTTCCACCCCTTGCGTTTGCTTGCTAATTAAAGCAAGTCGCCGACGATTTGAGGAAAGTCCACTTGCAAGTTGCATCCACCACCACCACCAGGAAAAGCCTCTCCCACAAACGCACGCACAATTCGATCCCCTCTCCTCGCCTCCTCCTTAACGAGCTGAGGAAACCTAGCTTTGAGATCGATCTTTGGCTAGATCTCCTCTTGCCTTCTTTGGCACATTCAATTCGTCGCTAGCTATAGCTTCTATATAACGCACGACTGCCTCCGGCCAGATCTCGCTGGCGCGGCGCCGGCTGTCGTCGTACGTCGTCGTCCGTCCTAGAGCTTGGCTAGCTAGCTCGTCTGCTGCCGGGCCATTTCGATCTGGTCTCTGTGGGAGAGGGAGGGATCGAGAGTGATCTCGTATCGATCGAGTTTGGGCCGCCGCGCCGGAGATGGGGAGAGGGAAGATTGTGATCCGCCGGATCGACAACTCGACGAGCCGGCAGGTGACCTTCTCCAAGCGGCGGAACGGCATCTTCAAGAAGGCCAAGGAGCTGGCCATCCTCTGCGACGCCGAGGTCGGCCTCATCATCTTCTCCAGCACCGGCCGCCTCTACGAGTACTCCAACACCAGGTCGGTCTCTCTTCGTCTCGCTGATTATTGCTTCTTGCATGGTTTGATTTTTGCTTGCAGATAATACATATTTTCTTGCTTCTTTATTTCTTGCATTGCTTTTTTCCCCTTCTTGTGATAGCTATATGGACTAGTCATGGCCATGGCCATGCATCTCTTCTCTCAATCTATCAATTAATTCTATCGAATAGATTTAACAAAAAATATTACATGTAACATTATTGGAACTCACGGAGCAATGATTATTACATATGTTGATTATAGAAGGAGATGTGCATGCTCAATTCTTTATCCAATTTATCTTAAATTGTTTAGGAGCTGTGTATATTTTCCTGCAGCTTTCGTATTGATATACTATTTAAATATCGCATTTGATTTGTGTCATTTTGTATTTTAATTGGCCGTACGCGGGCGGTCTCATGTGATCACTGTGATGAATTGCAGCAAGAAAGATCTAGGGTTTCGTGATAATATGAAGTGTAGTGTGTGTTGCTAGTTCCATGTGATACATGTCGTCGTACGATTTGCCGTACTTGTTTCTGTGAGATCGCATGGATCTATCTATCTTAACTAATTAAGTGGTGTTGATGGACATTTACTTTTTTTGTCAAAAAGTCAGTGATATATCATCTTAATACATTTTTCTGCTGAATATTATATATTATCTTAATTAACTGATTAATTAATTTCATGAACATATCATTATGCAGCATGAAGTCAGTGATAGATCGGTACGGCAAGTCCAAGGACGAGCAGCAGCAAGATAATGTCGCAAATCCTTACTCGGAGCTTAAGGTATATATATGCTCCACAAAATTAATTAATTGATCCTACATTTGATTTATACAACAACATGCATGCATGCATGGTTTTTTACGCATAAAACTGAATATAAAAAAATATCGGAACATTTAAAAACGGTTTTTGAATAAGTAGTAAGAAGTATATATCTACTTTAAACTGTTTAGATCATCCAAAGGTCATTAACAGTACGTAGTTGCTACACACAAAGTATATTATATATTTGCATTTTGTTTTACCATCGATATCCGATTACCAACTAGTGCACAACGTTGTGGCTGCACGTAGGGGGACAACACTACCACAGAAACATACATTAGTGACGGGTCATAATGTACAGTAGTGACAGACATGTCTTCTGTCACTCTTATCGCATCAGCAAAGCCCTAACATTAATGACGAATAAATACCAATCACTAAAGAGTCTCTCCAGTTCCCCTCAAAGTCCGGCATACCCTCTTTTAGTGACAAGTAACCAATATTACCCATCACTAAATATCATCTTTAGTGACGGGGAGTACTTTACACCCGTCACTATTGTGTTCTTTAGGGACGGGTAACCAATGTCACCCATCACTAATGTTATGGTCATATTTTAAAAAATAATTATTTTTAGGTTGTATCTTGAATAGGTCATATTAAGTGACGGGGAGTACTTTACACCCGTCACTAATGTGCTCGTTACTGACGGGTGATTATTATGACTCGTCACTAATAATATGATCATTTAAAAAAATAGGTTGCATCCTGAATCACAGCCAACATATGCAACATTCAAAGCACATCACAAACAATTCATCACATATGATTCATTACAAACTAGTATCACATATATTAACTATATACTTGTTATCTCAAAGAAAATAGCTATAACAAAGAGCGACACAAGATTGTTTCATGGTTTCTGAATAGCTAATAGCTAACCTATAGCGATATCAAGAGCTTGTATAGTATCCTATCATTATCCAAGTTTCCACCACCACCACAATGGATAGCTTGAATAGAAGTCCAGTGGGTAGTAGTAGGAGCACCATGGTAGTGTCTGGGCAGGAGCACCACGGTGAATAGTAATGCCAACTTTGAGTGTGTTATCTTGAAGAAATTGGCTAATACCATCAGTTATATCGAAAAAATTGACTAAAAGTAGTAGGTCAGTTTACCCTATAACAATAAAATGAAAACAAAGTTAGCAATGACGAACGGTGCATTCAGACGGAGAAGAGGAGGAGCACGACGACCTTAGGAGGAGGACGAGGAGGATGCAACCAAGGTGGCGGTGAGTAGGGCGGCCACGCGCGCCGACGGTGTAGGTGCATGGCCGACGGTACATGCGGCCAGGAGCAGCGAAGAGCACAACGAAGACGACGACGATGGAGGGAGTTAAGGTTAGGGTTGCGCGAAATAAAAGCCTGACGATTCACTTCGGTTACCCGCCTATTTATAAGCGGGAGGATTCATCAGTGACGGATGGTAGTTACCATCTGTCACTAATGATGTAGGGGCCACTTTAGTGACAGGTATATCTAAAACCTGTCACTGATGATGTAGATTCCTTTAGTGATGGGTATAGCTAAAACCTATCACTGATGATGTAAGGGAGTCTCACGGGTATAGATCAACCTTTAGTGACGGGTAACATTGTTACCCGTCACAAAACGATCCTTTAGTGGCAGTTGATTATTATTACCCATCACTAATGCTATGTTCATTTTGAAAAAAAGTTTTTAGGCTACAACTTGAATCCAACATTCAAAAACCGACCCTCGGAGGATAAACCTGCTGAGATGTCTTGTAGGAGAGTCTTCCTTGCTGGAGTTACATCTATTAGATTGCCAAAATAACAGATGCGCTTCAAATTGGTCCATTTGGTCGATGTCGACCTCCCTGGCTATCCCTTTCCTTTTTCTGTCTGCAACATTGCTAGGACCCTCCCCTGACATTATAAGAAACCATGATAAGAACATAAACAAAGATGTGCATGTGTAGTAATGTCGCTTTTCTATGTATACCACTATCGTTGTTGTCCTCCACTTTGATGGCCGTTGGGGTCCTCTCATCACCAAAGTTAGTGTAGACTTTTGCCATAACAGTCAATGGGGCATGTCCCATTGTTATTACCAAATAGCACCCTTGTGTTAGGCCATCTTTTCGGCTAAATTTAGCCCACCCTTTGTGGAGGCATATCGTACTGCTGCCCCCATAGCTCACACTCAACCTCAGTTGTGCACCCATCTCTTGTCATTATTTTGAGGGTGTCGCCAGCATGAATGTTATTGACCTAACAAAATCAGTTTGTTAACACAATAAACATGACATGCAATGTACAAAAAAACTATAACTAAACCTGGTGATGTCCGCCGTAAATTAGATGATTGATCTTTATTAAGCAACTATCAGGAACATAGGTTGATACTTATAGATCGTTTGGAATCGCTGCCATACCTTAATTCATAAATTTCGGATAAATGATTTTATAAACTGAAATTTAATAGTAAGCATGATCAAACTTACGAGAATGAAAATGCAACCGAGGTGTGGAGGGCACGGGCTACGGAGCGGCGAGGAGCACGACGAAGGCGACAGTGGCGGTGGGAGTATAGGGTTAGGGTTGCGTGAAATGAAAGCGTGACAACTCACTTCATGCCCTACCTATTTATTAGTGGGAGTCATCAGTGACGGGTGATAAACTTCTTTAGTGACAGGTGCAAATATAACCCGTCACTATAGGGGAGATCTTTAGTGACGGGTCATACCACGACTCGTCACTAATGGGGGTGCCATTTTTTAGTGATGGATCATACCACGATCCGTCACTAATAAGGTATCATTATTGACGTATGTGAAACAACCCGTCACTAAAAGTGTATTACTGACGCGCGTCTTTTGCCTGTCACTAAAGCGGCGTCACTAAAAACTGTTTTTGTGGTAGTGCAAGGAGCTAGTATATATTTTTTATCTCACCGTGATAATTAAAAGAATAGTCAAATTTTGATCTTTTAGAACGATATAGATATGCATTGTGTGTATTAATTAATTATATGATTGGCATTGGAATATATTGATAACTACGGGAAACTAAGCTGCATCATATATATATATATATATACACACATACGAGAGCGCTATTTTACACTAAGTGTGTAGAATAACTATTATACACCAATCACTTTCAGTAATAGATTTTCTCAGTAGAATAACAATTGAGTACTACATTTTTCTCAGTAGTAAATTTTTTAATAGAATAATTATTCTACACCCGTGGCGTAGAATAGCATATGTATATATATATGTGTGTGTGACAACTGATGCCATTATATTGTAATATTTTGTCTCAAGTATGTTATTGAGTACTGTTGTGAATATATGTGTAGTTATAAGTGAGGACATGTTGTAAATGTTATGCATGAGTTAAGTTGTTAGCAAGAGATATATAGCATGCATGAGATCTTTTTACATGCTAAAATGACTAAAACTTGATTGACTATACGCATGAAAATCCCTAAAAACGCCATACATATTTGTTATGTCGACTGAAAGCAAAAACGAAATAAATAAACTAAACAATACAAATAAATAAAGCAAAGATAAACCATGCATAAGACGAGCATATATTCTACAAAGAAATCAAGTAAATATCATATCAACCATCATATGATATATGACTGCATGTTCTTGGCAATTGACGGCGACGCCATGCATGTTTTCATAACTATATATTCTTGGCAACTGACAGCATGTTTTCATTTTGTCTTGATTTGAATAATGAGATTTTATGACCAACTTAATTCATCTCGATAGAGTTTTGGTATAATAATAATCTATATGTGCCGTATTTTCAATTATATATTTTGTTGATATCATGTTGGGCAGTCCTAACCTACAGTTTTTATATGATGTCTTATCTTACCATATATATGAATAAGACATCGTTGGTAGAAATCCACAATAATTTTTATACATCTTTATTAATAAAGAAGACGTCAACATGCATGAATAATAACTGAATAAGACAGTGTCATTGGTAGTAATAAAAAGATCGAGGTGGTTTGTCAGCATCTATATGTTTTAATTTTGAGATCAGGAGACCTAGATTAATTCAGCAAACTGATCTCAAAAAGAATCTGTGTGGTTGTGTCAAGCTAGATAGGCATGCATATCTCCCAATCCCCGGCCAATCATGTTTAATGTTTGATGTTTTCTTATTAATATCAAAAGAATTCGGCAGAGCCACTAATTAAGACATAGCATCAACAATATTGCAAAAGCAGATACCTGCCTAGCTACATTTATTCAGCTATAATGCTTCAACCTATTATTTCATGCGACAAGAGTTCAGTTACTAATCCATCATGTCTGCTGGTGAGACGCATGTTTATTGCACTACTTTTGTTTTTTTGCTTGGTGCCTCTGCAAACTGAATAACTTAGCTCTAGCTGCTTCTGCACTTGAAGTTTTGGCAAAGGGAGGCCGCGAGCTTGAGACAACAACTGCACAACTTGCAAGAAAATCACCGGTATGCATGCAAATTTTCAACCCACATCATATTATTGATCAGATGTGTCGATTGGTAGAGAAGAACAGGGACACATATGTGTTGTCTGATTAATAATCCAGCAACACAATTAAGAATAAACGAACGCCCTCCAAATAATTAGGAATAATCATATCATTTGAAGACTAAAAGCACCAACTAATATAATGCACGCACCCGTATACTTGAGATATGATCATTTGTTATTATAGGCAGTTGATGGGCGAAGATCTGTCTGGTCTGAATATTAAGGAATTACAGTCCTTGGAGAATCAGCTGGAATTAAGCCTACGCGGTCTCCGCACAAAGAAGGTTATAATTCACCGGATACCAGCTAATACAATTAATCATATATATATATATATATATATATATATATATATACTTCTCATCACTACAGATATAATATTGATCATTATATTTACGCAAGAAGCTTAACTGATGAGTGTTACTATTGCCACTGCATTTTCTAGGACCACATCTTGATTGATGAAATTCACGAACTGAATCGGAAGGTGCCATACAGCACGTTGATTATTGTGTAATCTTCCATGAAGGATTTTTTTTGTTTTTATTTTAGTGTACTAATAAATCCAGTTGTTGGTTCTGTTGCAGGGAAGTCTAGTTCACCAAGAAAACATAGATTTATACAAGAAGATCAGCTCAGTTAGCCAGGAAAATGCTGAGTTGTATAAGAAGGTAGCCCATAGATCGATCCTGACGACTAACATAACATGTTAAGCTAGCACGCACATAGTAAATTGTATATTAACATTAATTGTTGTTTCAGATCTACGAGACTGAGGGGCCAAGTGAAGTCAACCGGGATTCACCAACACCGTACAACTTTGCAGTAGTTGACAAATCAGATGTTCCTGTGCAACTTGGGCTCTGCACACTACCACAGCATGACGACGACGCAGAACAATCAGCTGCTCCTAAGCTTGGGTGAATTTTGATGATATCTATACATGTTTTCAGTCCACTAATTTGATTCTCCAGCCTTCAATAATGGTACATATATATATATAATGAGTGTTCAAACATTATTAACATATGCAGGCTGCGGCTGAATCCATGACCAGAAAACGAATGAACACTATTATACTGCTTTGTTTGTTCCACAGATGATCAGATCGAAGACAGAACGAACTGTTTGTGCCATGTGAGTGATTGAGAAATGACTTGTAAATGTACTGCAAATAAACGACACTGTGGAATTGAGTTGTGGGATCCATCATCCATGCAATGTGTGTTCTTATATACCAGAAAAGTTATGCGATTTCTTATCTGTATTACTCCTTTCCCGACTAGTTTAGGGGTTGGGGTTACGTCCCCTACGTATTTAGGGTTGCAAAATGCAGACAATATTCCATTGTATTAAATGATATATTTTTAAAAATAAATTTTAAATCTGGTATACTTTTTTTGAAAAATTACAAAACTAATCTTTTCTACCGGCCGATGAAGTGTTGATATTAGGTTTTAGGCCCTAGATCGACTAATGAAGTACTAATCTAGAGCCTAAATCCGACAAGAAGGTTAGTTTTGCAATTTTTCAAAAGCGTGCAACCTCATATTTAAAGTTATTTTAATAATGTATCATTTCAAAAAAAACGACAATATTCACATGTGTAGCACTAGCGAGTTCAGTCTTTTGAACGAAAAAATTGCTATTTTGACACTCCAAAAATGTGCACTTTGTTAATGATGACATTTCTAAGGCTGACATTTAGGACCGCTTGAGTCAATAAAAGTGGGTCCGGATGTCAAAAATGCAAAAACCATTTCTTTAAAGTGTCAAAATAGCAAATCTCCCCTTTTGAACCGGGCCAGTCGGACTGAGGAGGTAGTGGCCCATGGACGCTCCTAAATGGGCCGGATTACAATCTGGGTGAGCATTCTGGCCCAGTTCAGACAGGAAGGCCGGTAGGCAGCAGCCATGGTGGGCCCCGCGCTGGCACCAACGTGGCACTGACACGTGGGACTAACCCTGCGTGGTCGCCGCTACCAGAAATTTTCCGACCGATGCCCACACCCACACCACACAGCCAGCACCTGAGTGGGGTCCGCCGGCAGACCATAAACTGTCTCTACGGGTAGATGCCGCTCGAGTAGGCGTAGCCGTAGAAGGGCGCGACCTTTTTTTTTCCCACCCTGCTCCGGCAGACGCGTCGGCCCCACGCGTGAGAGGGAAATGACACGTGGGGCCTACGGTGGTAACTGGCGGTGGGGCCACGGCAACAGTGGGCGCGGCGCGTCGTGTGCGTGGAGATTTTTGGATTGATTGGTGACGTGTGAGCCGTGAGCGGTGGGACGCATCAGAAACATTTCGTCGAATTTGAATACCGGAGCAGGGGGAGACGCCGCCGCCGCCGAGGTAAGCTGCTCCTCGCCGATTCCCCCTCTGTATCTCCCTCCCAGATTACGCTCAAATTTTGTTGGTTTGGTCCGTTTGTGGTGTGATTCCGCTAGATATGGTGTGTTTCATGGTTTTTTTTGGTTTGTGTGGGCGAATCTGTGGCGGTTTGTGGCGGGGGTTTGGGTGGGAGTTGCGTGTTTGTTGAGTTGAATCGACTGTGTGAACGATTCCGTTAGATATTGATGGCTCCTGGTTCTGATTCAGAAGTGACGGCTACACCTTGCTATGCCATTAAGTGGGCGAATCTGTGGCAGTTTGTGGCGGGGGTTTGGGTGGGAGTTGCATGTTGTCGAGTTGGGAAAAATTGATTATATGTACTAAAGTTGAAGGGTTTTTGATAATATGTTTAAAGTTGAAAATTCTTTGATCATATGTTCTAATTAGTGCATTTTGTTTACTTGATTAGAACATATAATCAAAGATTTTTTAACTTTAACATATGATCAAAAACCTCTCAACTTCGGTACATATAATCAAATCCCCCGTTGAGTTGAATCGATTGTGTGAACGATTCCGTTAGATATTGATGGCTCCTAGTTCTGATTCAAAAGTGACGGCTACACCTTGCTACGCCATGAAGTGTCGCTCTGATTCGTCATGCGGTGATGAACACGGCACTCCGGCTGCTGCCGATGGTGGCTCTGACGAGTTAGCCAAGAAGCAGCGGACTGATCCGTCCTCCAGTTCGACCCAGGGTGAGGCGTCATCTTCCGCATAGCCTCCACCGCAGCTACCGTCCGAGGACGATGCAAAAGAGGGTGAGCCATCGAGGGTTCCGGATCTTGGGGAGGACTTGGTGTTCGAGGTACTGCGGAGGGCGGAGGCACGGACGCTGGCAGCCACGGCGTGCGTGAGACGGGGGTGGCGGCAGCTTGCGGAGGACGAGCACCTCTGGGAAGCCGCGTGTGTGCGGGAGTGGTGGGCGAACCTCAGGTTTTCTGAGCAGTAGCTCCGGGCCGTTGTGCTCTCACTTGGGGATTCCGTCTACTTCACGCCGTCTACATCTGCCCCTACCAACGATGCGGTGTTGGTGTGCCTAGACAGCAGCGGAGGCGGCAGGTTCCGGTGAGATTGGGCTGGGATCAGGTTCAGCTCTCGTTGTCACTGTTCTCCGTTGGGTTCTTTCAGAATATGCCAGATCCTCCCATGACAAAGAAAGACAAGTGTAATGACATCGATAAGAATGGAGGGAGCCAATGCGGGTGATCCACTTGTTTGTGAGATAAGTTTAGCTCCAACAGCATTATCATAGATGTCATGACAGTTGCCATTTGGCCTAGACATGACAGCTACTTCCATGCTAGGTAGACTGAAGATGCTAGACAGTGGAATTACAAGATTTTGAGTCGGTATGATTGATTAGGGACATGAGAGAGGTGAAGTGAAATTGCAAAATTTTGAGGTGGTTGGTTTGTGTTCTGCACCTTTAAGATTTGTCTGATAGTGTCACTTGGATTGATGGAAAGTGTGTGTTATGAGGATAGTTGTGTAAATGCTGATGGAACGTAGTTTGGTTGAAAGAGATGGAAAAAATGCTGATGGTTTTCAACTTGCCTTGGCATACACAACTCAAGAGCAGTGGGCCCTCTTGCTATGGCATGCCCCCGTGGTTTAGACTTTAGAATATCAGGAATTGTGTATGTTATTTATTGATGCTACAAAAAAGTCAGTTTGAACTTTCATATTCAATTACATTTTAGTGAGTTTTTACTTTTTAAGCAGATCTGTCTGTGTATGTACAGATCTTGACACTTTGACAGGTGGTGGCAACAAACTTTTCTCAAATTAAATATGTAACAAGTCAGTCATTTTATATGTGTTTTGTGTGGAGCTGTGGATCATGTAATGATGTTATAACTTCATATATTTACTCTTTTGGATTTAGCCTACATTTATCTTATGTAAATTCTGAATGATGTTTTGATCTTTCTCTATTCTTTTTTAAGGTTTAGAATTACTTTCTCTGATATTAATGATATTTTGTAAAAGATTTTGTTTTCACTGATATTATCTTAAAACAATTATTTCTATGATCTGAAGAGGTGCAATAAAAGCCTGAAGCTTGGGATGACCAGTTGCAACTAAGTTTTTTTTATTTCTTATGGTGAGGACTTGAGGTTTAGATAACTAGGTGGTGGTTTTGGTGGGAGGAATCAGAAAAGGATTTCTCTGTATTCATTTTACTACTTATACAATATGCGCTTAGCTTATGCTTAAGTAGGATTAAGAATTCTAGAGTTGAATCCATTTTTTTTATGTATAGGCTATGCTTGAGTTTGTTTCAATTTTTTTTGCTGAATATTATATTTCTTCATATTAGATTACTAAATATGATGTAAAGATGTGAAGCTGTGTGAATGAAATGTGTATAATTTGGTTTTCTGTTATGTATTTTGGCATCTATTGCTATCCTAGGTCTAGCTTGCTTTTGGTGGATGGTAGTGTGATAGGCATTTAGCTAACTGAAATTTCTGTCAAAACCTGCAGATTTGACGTTTTGTAACTACTAAAAAACCATGAAATGAAGATGTCACAGCCTGCTAAGCTTTCTCGTGAGGATAATGTGTACATGGCTAAGCTTGTTGAGCAGGCTGAGAGGTATGAGGAGATGGTTGAGTTCATGGAGAAGGTAGCCAAGACAGTTGACTCTGAGGAGCTCACTGTAGAGGAGCACAACCTCCTATCAGTTGCTTACAAAAATGTTATTGGTGCCCACCGTGTATCATGGCGCATCATCTCCTCTATTGAACAGAAGGAAGAGAGTCGTGGTAATGAGGTCCGTGTCACTCTCATCAAGGGGTACTGAGGAAAGATTGAGACTGAGTTCTCTAAGATCTGTGATGGCATCCTCAAGCTTCTTGACTCCCACCTTATACCATCATCCACTGCTGCAGAGTACAAGGTCTTCTACCTCAAGATGAAGGGAGATTACTATCGGTATTACAATAATTAGTGGCATAAATTTTTACATTTTTATTTCTTCATATTATTAAATCGTTTTGTTCAAATACATGTTTTTGATAGATACCTTGCAGAGTTTAAGACTGGAGCTGAGGGGAAGGATGCTGCTGAGAATACCATGGTGGCATACAAAGTGGCTCAGGTGATTTCCTTGTGCTAGATTTTACATCTGCAACAGTGAATTTTGTTGGCACCATCTTGTTTGATTTTGTAAGTTGGATTTTTGGGGTATTTCACAAATTTATTTGCCCCGCCTTCTCATTTGGTGTGTTATATTTCTAAATATGATTGGTGCTAAATCTTTCAGGACATCGCTCTGGCAGAGTTGCTCCCAACTCATCCTATCAGGCTTGGACTGGCCCTCAACTTCTCGGTGTTTTATTATGAGATCCTGAACTCTCCTGACCGTGCTTGCAATCTCGCCAAGCAGGTTTGATTTAATGATTTCCACTGTTTTTTAGCACTTGTGAAGTCAATATGACCATGTATGGATGAGAATATAATTTGAAGTTTATACAGTGGTGGTGAAATATTCTGGCTTAGGAACTTAATATTAAACAAACAAGTGTGAGTTAGTGAAATACACCAGATAAGTTTTACATAGTTCTGTAAGCGCATAGCAAAATGAGTGAATCAGAAGGACTGAGAACTGAAAAGGGCATGTTAGTGTCACAGCTGATAAGATGAAATGATTAAAAAAATCCAATTGCTTAAAAAATCAAATTGCTTAGTGCAAGTAACCAGAGCACTTTGTATCTTAGGAATACTTTAGCAACTATAGTTTTCAGATTTGCCCACCTTGAATCAAATTTAGTTCTTTTACCAAACGGACGATGATCAAGCAATATCTTTTGACTTTGAACTATTATCACCAGTTAGCTTTAGAATACATCTGTGATGTTTACGAACTATTATCTTTTCTGAATATGTATTACTACTACAGACATGTTTGCTACGAGATAACTGCCTTGTCCATATACGGTTTATATTGAACTTGGGAGAGTGTGCCGTTACCTATATTTGCCATCATGGTAGAATGTGACCGAACTCTACTTTGCTTCAGGCTTTTGATGAGGCTATCTCACAGCTGGACACTTTGAGTGAGGAATCCTACAAGGACAGCACTTTGATCATGCAGCTCCTGCGGGACAATCTGACGCTGTGGACTTGTGATATCTCTGGTATTTTCTTCGACACTAGCGTAATTTCGCTTGCATTTTATTATCACTGGGCCCATCTAAACAAACTAAATTCCACGTTAAGTTCTTGGCTGTATGTGTAGGAGGAAAGTAGAGTGGATGATCTCCGCTGAAGAAATGAAGGAGGCTCCCAAGGGTGAATCAGCTGGTGATGGACGGACAGTAGATGATCTCCGCGTCCACAAACTAGACCCTTGTATTTCATCTTGTAGTGATGCTTCCGTGCGCTGTGGTTTATTGCTTCTCTTTTATACTCAGGAGATTGTAACGTCTTGTGATTGTCGGAAACTGGAGGCGCTCCCCGTCTGTACGTGCTAGAAAACGGAAAACCTTGCCGCTGGCTCGCTGCTCGGCCAGGTGCGTTCTCGACATGTTAGATGTACACCACACCATGCATGCTGGGGGGAGCTCAAGTTAAATCCTTCATGTTACTTCGAATTTTTAGATCGATTGTTTCTCCCAGTTGATTGTGAGCCGTTGTCTCAAGAAGTCCTGCCAACTCAAGGTTTTCTTGTTCCGCTGTGTGGATAATGCCTGGTCCTTAGCAATCTTTTATCTCGAACCATAAGTCCATAATGCCCACCGCCGCCGCCTCGACCAGCCCCAAACTTTTTTTTTGGCACCGTTTTGATGCGTGGAGTACAGGAGTATTGCGTTGTTGCTCGTGTCGTGTGTAGTGTGTGTGTGTGCGCGCGCGCGTACAGTGGTGGAGGCGCCGCCGCCGCCCGGTTACACAGACCAGCATTCAGGTGGTGATTCGTCGAGCGGCGACGGGCGCGCTATCGCCGCGGTGGTTTTGAGCGGAGCAGCCTCCGTCGCTGCACTGTTTTATGTTTTCTGATGATCCAGCATCGATCGTAAAAATGTCCATGGCCACAAGCCGATCTTTTTCGTTTTTTCTACACGTCCAGCGCAGTAATCAATGCTAGAAAATGCATGTTGCTTACAGCGTGTTCAATAATAGTCTTCTATTAGCTATAACATCAATTTGAAGCACTAAACGTTAATTAATTATAAAAATAATTACAAAATCAGAGGATAATTCACGAGACAAATTTTTAAGCCTAATTAATCCATAATTAGCAAATATTTACTGTAGCATCACATTGTTAAATCATGATATAATTAGACTCATTAGATTCGTCTCGTGAATAATCCAACAATTATGAATGGGTTTTGTAAATAGTCTACATTTAATACTCTAAAATAGTATCTAAACTGGATGTGGCCTGGGCTAAAATTTAGCCACCCTAAAGATATCACATTACAGTTTAGAGATAATTAATACAATAGAAAGCTCATAGCCATATCCCCACTCTACCTGCTTCTCTTTTTTCAGCAACATGGTTTACTATTTGTGGTGCAATGTGATCTAAAGCACATCCCACATCATCGACTGGAAGTCTGAAAGCAACATTTCAGAATGTTTCAAACCAGCATACAGGCCAGGGCAAGATCACAAGCTGGCCGTGTTAATGTCTAAGGCAGATTGCACACTATGGAATTCAAGTTTCATTCACTCTACCCCCACAATGATCAGACTAGCTAAATCTGATTCTTTTTCTTAGATTGTTTTATACCTGTGCACGAGAATTAAGAAATCGATTCAAATGATTCTGTTGTCCCTTGTTTATTCTGCTTTGGAAAAAGTAAAAATATCTAAAAGTTTTAAACAACTTATATTTGAGAAATAGTTGACAACACTGAAACAACTTATATAAGGAATTGAATGGTAACAAATATTCTGGACGAACAGATATTCCTAAAAAAACAGGGGTCTTTAATCCTCAAGATAACGGCAACGTGTCAATCCAATACTCAAAAACAGTATAACACATTGTCTGCAACGTGACAGAACCACGGCATAATGTTGGAACTTGACAGAACCACAGGATTAACAAGGCAACGTAGAGCTTTAAGCCTTTAGCCTGACAAAAAACCATAGAGAAAACAAAGCTCACACAGGCAAATTTCAGATCCATCCATGTATTGCAAACAGTAATCGCAAGATAACAGACGCCCTGTTTGGAGAAGATTCTAGCGGTCGTAGCTACTACCAGAACCTTAAGGCCTGTTTGTTTAAACTTTTCACAGCTAAAGATTCTCAGTAACTAGTTAGTCTCAAGAATTGGATAATATGAGTATCTAACTAGTAAAAATCTAGAGGAATTGGTGTTTTCCAACTTTTAAATTCTAGTTCATTTTCAGATTCTGTAACTACTGGTTTTCTATATATGTGTCCAAAATCTGAACCAAAATCTGAATCGTTTGTTTTAGGTTTAGATTCTAGAAGTAGCTATGGTTGCTAGAAACTGAAACAAATAGACCATAAAACTCAAAACGGTCCAAATTTTTGCTTCAGATTGTGAAACTCAATAGCTACTGAATCTAAAGATAAATTAGTTCAGAAACTCAGAAAATCACAAGCTATATACTCACAATTAAAACAAAATCTTAAGGTCTCTAAACAGGGTCACAATGTAACATAATGCAGCAAGGATCAAAAATTAAACGGATGATTGCATAATCCAATTAGAGCATACTTGGCAACATAAACGAACAATTGTTGAACAACTTCTCCATCAGTTGTAATTTATGAGCATTGTATAATTGCAGAAATCTGCAATCATACCGTAAAACGATAATGGCGCCGATGCTTCTGAAGTACTACAGTAGTAAAAAGATTGAAATGGGCTAAAGGGTAACGATGATTCATTCACCGAGCGCCACTGAGGCCAAGCAGCATCTGGCTGCTGTCGCCGGCAGGGATGTAGGAGACGTTGGGGGAGCGCGCCAGCTCTGCGGCGATCTCCTTGGCGGCCTCGATCCTCCTGAGCTCGATCAAACCGTTGCCAGCAGCGGCGGTGGCCTCGGAGATGAGCCGCGCGGACTCACTCTCGCCCTCGGCACGGACGATGGCGGCGCGCCTCTCCTGCTCTGCGCGCGCGACGAGGAACCTGGAGCGCTCGGCCTCCTGCTGCGCGACCTGCTTCTTCTCGACGGCCTGAGAGAACTCTGGCCCGTAGGCGAGGTGTGTGATGGCGACGTCGTCGAGGACGATGTTGAACTCGCGGGCGCGGCGGATGAGGGCGTCGCGGACGAGCGCGGAGACATGGGGGCGTTCGGTGAGAAGCTGGTCGGCGTTGAACTGGGCGACGACGGCCTTGAGCACCTCGTTGCCGATGGAGGGGAGCACCTTCTCGTCGTACTCGAGTCCGAGCGATGTGAATATGTCCGGGAGGCGTTCGACGTCGGGACGCGCGAGGACGCGGAGAGTGAGGCTGACCATCTGCAGGTCCTTGGTGCCGGAGGTGGAGGAGAAGCTGTGCGGGCGTGTGCGGATGTCGAAAATGAAGGGCTTCTGGAGCCCGGGGACTAGGAAGTGGGTGCCCTCCGATGACGACTCCGGGAGCACGCCCCGGAAGCGGTCGAAAATGACGGCGCGCTCCCCGCCGTCCACAGTGTACAGCGCCGTGGAAGCGGCCGACGCCGCCACGCCCAACCCAGCCGCCACCTTTGCCACCTTCGTCAGGAGCGCAACCGCCGCCTTCACGCCGCCGGCCATGGATCGACGGGTCACGGGTTCGCCTGCTTTCCGGTGGGGGATTTGGAGATTGTTTGGAGAAGGGGTTTCTCCGCGTCTCTTGGCGGAGAAGATGAAGCTGCGTCCGGTGCGGGCCTTACGTGGACAAATGAGATCACTGCAGTCACCCTTCAACGCAATCAGACGGCTGTGCGAGGGGGGCTTCGGAGAGAGAAGGGGGCTTCGCGTTTGGTGAGACCCACTTCGCAGGAGGCTTCGGAGAGATAGAGAGGGGCTTCGCACCGTCCGATCAAGATCGGACGGCGCGCGAGGGGTGACTGCCCTCTCCAGTCGGTGAGCCCGACTACAGAGGAACCCGTTCCTTACGTGGACGGCGGATGGCTGGCAAGCACCAGCTTTGAGATTCGTGTGCCAGCCGAGTGACTCTGTTTGGAAATGGAGTGGTACAACCGGCTGCGGATCAAGCTAAGAACATCATCATACTTACTATCCCATGAAATAGTAATTATGGTTCAAAAACATATCCATTGTATTTGCTATTTAATTTGTTATTTTAAGGACTTGTTATTTTTCTCTCCACACTTACTACATCTAGCAAGTCAACTAAACTTGTTATTCTATTAAATGTTGAGTTTGTTTAATTGTTTTTATTTTCTTTATATGTATATATATTGATAAAATATAGCTACATTCAAATATGAAATCATATTTAACAAGTACATTGGAGTGAATAGCAAAATAGCAAGTCAGTTTGAATAGATATGCTTGCTATTACTATGAATAGCAAGTCAAAAATAACAAATACAATGGAGATGCTCTAAGATGAAAAACCAGCTGCAGAGTTGCTACTGCGGTGGAACTCGTCTTCAAGAGAAAATTATCGATAATTTATCATTCTTAATATTATAAGATGATTGTTGTTGCAGACAAGTTATGTTTAACGGGTTTGTTAGTCTTGAAGGGCATTTAATTACATTGTAGATTTGAATCTTAAAGGATTCGTAAGAAGAGAGTATTTTACACTAGTTTAGGTCCCCGAAAAGGATAATAACTTTACGTCTAGTTTATAGTGATTTTGATATTTTGTATCCTCTGTCCTTTTATATTAGAGGTGCTCAATAATTATATGCAAAATAGAAGAAGAAGAAAATCATTTTACCCTCTAGTTACAACCATAATAGAAAACTCTATTTACAAGACTTCATATAGATAAAATAGTAAACCTATAAGCAAATACATGTCCTGATACCAGGGGCGAAGGCCCCCTGGTCTTGGTCTACATGTCGAAGTAGCTTCAGGGCTTCGAAGGGATATAGGAGCATAAACCGAAGGCTTGCAGTTGAAGTAGGCTTTACACATTTTCTCGGACGGATCCTAGAGGGTCTCGGAGGAAGCTTCGATACTCAGGTAGCCCCGTAATTAGCTCTTAGCCTCACAGTTTTTGAAGTAACCTTCGGATAGTCTCGAATGCTTTGCTTCATGTAGGATGAATGGGTCTTTACCTAGTTCGAATCTATAAAGGGTTTCGACTTTTTAGAGACTTCGCAAGTAATGTCATTCGGATCCAATTAGAATAAAGTTATTTATCCCAACATTGATACTTAAAGGTAATGATAAGTATAACTATTTAGATCAACAACACGTAGACTAGGGTAGCAAAATAACGAAACCATTTCTTAACGGCGGTGATAAATTATAAAAATCTCTCGTTATATTTTGTACGTACCTCTATTTGAACTGAACAAGTGTACTGCTAGATGTTCAGGGGCATCGACTTTTGCTGTATTTTCAACGGCCGAAATCTTGTTCATGCAAAATTTGCTTATTCGAATGGTTAACAAAACTATAGTCACTAACTCAATAATCATGTTTTTTTACTAATCGTCTCAATAAGCAAACCAATCTAACCGCACTATGATATTAGAGCATCTTCAAGATGGAGAGAGACTGTATAAATTGATTTACTATATACTTTTTTGAAATTTATTTTGGGATGCATATCATTTTAAATATTTTCTTTCCAATATAATCGAATCCTCAAATTATAGTTTCTGATTATGTTCAGAAACTCGGAGGTTAGAATAGATAGCGAAATGATTAATTTTAGTTATTTTTTTATTTTTGTAAGGGAACTAATTTTTTAATTTTAAGAGAAGAGAGCCCGCAGTGCAAATGCCTAGCCACGTCACACGCTGCGTGATGACGTGGCACAGCCTTACCGCCACCGACCAAACCGCTGCCGTCCGCGGCACAAGCCAGGGTGGCCCACATACAGAGGCGCACGACTCACGCTGCCATACGGGGCCCACCGCTGGTTAACCTTTTTTTCTCCGTTGTGCGCCTGCTCTGCCAGCGTGGGCCCTTACATTGACTCTGCCCTGAAAGCTAACTGCGGTCAATGGATGGGCCCACTGCCGCCTGTTTTCGGAACCCGCCCTTGCTGCTGGCCGTCTGATCAGCTCTCGTCGTGATTCTGCACCGTCAGATGGTGTAACGGAGCCTCGCGTAACCACCGGCCGAGCCAAACCGAAACGGCGGAAAAATCAGCCCAAAAAGATCCAAAGAAGAAACGTTCTAACCGGAGGACTCTTACTATTTGAAGTTGACTAGACGCTGCCTACCACTTTTCATTTTTTCCGAACGCTTTTAGCACGATTCAAAAAAAAAGTGTTTAACTTGATTCCAGTTTCACAAGATAAAGAAACTGGAGCTGAATATCTGCCAAACACACCCTTTGTCTATGCACCTTTTGTCTACGCATCAGCACAATAAGAGGATATATCATAATCACGACACGTGGAAATAATGTATGCAATAGATGGATTGAACATTTTAACGATCATTTTGAATACAATATCATTTCTCTCAGACTTATAAGAACATTTAAGTTAACGACATACTCACTGAATGGAAAACAAACGAATTATCAAATCTATTCCGCTACATCATGCCACCTCGACATCCCAACTACGGGAGTAGAGATGAGAAACAAGAATATCAAACTAGACATTCTTTATTTGAAACATTTAAATATGACAAATTAAAGGATATGTTTTTTCTAAACTTTATGAAATTTCAGTAAAACCAAATCACATACTTTTCAACTTTATAATATGAGTAATGTTTGTGTGAAATATCCCAAAATCACAGGGGCCTCTCCGGCACCCGGAGAACATTAGGGAAGTTGGGCTTCCGCTTCCGCGCCCGAGACGGGAAGCGGCGGAAAAAAATGGAGACGAGCCCCCCAACGGACGCGAGCCGCCTCCAACTCCACATCCCATTCGACTCCTCTTCACTTCCTCCTAGCTGCAACTATCCCCTACCCGTACCCCTACCCGACCACCGCCCGAATCCCCACCTCCGCTCGAGAATGGCGGAGTCGCAGGTGAAATTCCGATAAACTCACGCTTCAGTACTACTCCCGTTTCCGCCTTAATCTGGCTTCGTTCTGATCGGGATGGGTGGTGGTTCTGGGTTTCTGTGGACTGTGTTTGTGTGTGTGTGTGTGTGTGTGTGTGTGTGTGTGTTGCAGGTGGAGGGGATGAGGAAGGCGTACGCGGAGATCATGCTGAACATGGCGCAGGAGTCGGCGGCGCGGGTGCTGGCGGCGGAGCGGCGCGCGGCGGCGCTCGCGGGAGGGCTGGTGGCGGCCAGGGAGGACGGCGTCGCTGCGCTCGTCAGGCTCAAGGCCATCATGGAAGCCAGGGTACGGCGCTCCGCTCGCTTCGGTTTGCTTGCTCACTCGTTGGTTTGGTTGGGTGGGTCATGGGTAGGAGGGTTGACGCTTCCGTTCGTGTTGGGTTGTTCGTGCTGGTGCATGCGCCTAGCCGCCTAGGTGTGATTTGGATTTCTTCCTTTCGGTGGTCTGTGAGGCTCCACATTTCAGGCAAGGTTTTAGGCTTCGGATTGCTCTGAATTCGGATGGCTACAAATTTAGCCTTTGAATGCCTTGGACTTCGTTTTAGGGGGGTTTCGCTGTTTCGCCTTGTACCCAGATGGCCAGATGTCGGTTTGGGAAGCTGGAGCTTGCTATTTCGTGTTTCTGCATTTTTGATTTATGTATGCTGTTGACAGATTTATGATATCCTGTTATTCTTCAGAGGACTTTTTTTTTCTTTCGGGATTGATTGCGGCAGCCTTCAGGCGACCGAGAAGCTCGCCTGTGTGGTGACTGGTGGTAGAGGAGGATCTAAGCTTTAGGATGTATAGTTTCATCATATCAAGTACACAATGCACAAGTTTGTTATGTGGTCTTTTTTTTTGAGAAAAGGCAACTCAAAAAAAGCTTTTGAGTGCCCTGCTTTATTGGAAAGCAGTAAACAGTTTTATGTCTGTCGGGGATACCGACGATACAAGTACGCACCAAACAAGACCAAACTGATGAAAATATCACCCAGCACACCAGCTGCCACACCCCCACAAACACAGACCAAAACCCAACAACTTAACAACTAGCTTTTCACAAAGAACCAGCAACAACAAGGATAACATCGGGGGCCCAGAACATAACCCTCTAGGGAGTCTCATTCCAGAGACAAAGAAGACTTCCTGCTCACAACCCGCTTCGAGTTGGGATTCACACATGGCTTCAAGACGTTACGTCCGAGGCGGGATGAACATCCTGCTGGACGAGCTGGCGGAGCCGAGCACGCAGCAAGTCGAAGCATCGTGAAGTTTCCTCCTTCAGACGCGCTGGCACCAGTTGAAGCCACTGAGTGAGAAAGGCAATTAGTTTATGAACAACCTGAAAAGCGTTAGTACAAATCTTGTTCCGAAAAATGTGCTCATTGCGAGTTAACCAAAGAGTACAAGCAATTGCCCCCAAAACTTGTATGGAAATCAATTTTTTCCTATTATCTCTCAAATTCCCCATCATTTCCATAAAAGATCTTCTATTAAGAGCATGGAGGGGCCACTCTAAGTTTTCAACCACAAAAACCCACAGCATACGAGCAAGGCCACACTCAAAAATTAAATGATCTACCGTTTCATCAAGCCCACAAAGTTTGCAATGAGGGTCCCCTCTCCAATTCATACGTCTCAATTGATCCCCCACTTGAATTCTGTCTTTCAACATTAGCCAAGTAAAAACCTTCACTTTCATCGGAAGACCACATTTCCAAATGATCATACTGTCAACATCAATCACACCTCTAAACACAATCATATCATAAATTGACTTAGAAGAGAAGCCCTTTTTATTAATAAGCCATATTATCTGATCTGACCCATCGCCCCCCTCTAATCTCCTAATAATCGCAGATAAGTCCTTCCAATTATCCAAATCCCCTACTCGCAGCGACCTCCTAAACAAGGTATTTTCCTGGACCATCTTAACAGTTTCTGCAATGGCCAAATTGTTATTTCGACACCCCTCAAAGAGTTCCCGGAATCTCGTTTTCAGTGGGGTATCACCATCCCACACATCATGCCAGAAGGAAGTTTTTGTACCCGCGCCCACTTCGAAACCACACCCTAGCCTAACCCACATCTTGCTCTTGTTTAAACCCTTCCAAAAATACGAACCTTTATTCATGTCTGCCTGCAAAACCCCTTTACTTAGGTTATACTTATTTCTCATAACCGTATAGCAGGTACCCTCCTGACCTCGCTCAATGTTATAGATCCACTTGCCCAATAGAGCCTGATTCATGGCCCTAACGTCCATAAAACCCATACCCCCCATTTGTTTTGGCGCACTCAAAGCTTGCCAGGAGATCATGTGATATTTCTTTTTTTTCCCTATACCTTCCCAAAAAAATTGGGATCTAATAGAATCAATTTTTTTACACACACTCTCCGGGAGAGCAAACACCCCCATTGTATACAAAGGAATACTGCTCAAACATGAATTAATCATCACCATTCTCCCCCCATAAGATAACTGACTATTTTGCCAGGACGCCAACTTCTTCTCAATTTTACACACCATCTCTTCAAAGTTTTTCTTTTTTGGTTTTGACTTATTAATCGGTAGTCCCAGATATTTCATAGGCCAGACAACAAAATCACAGTTAAAAATATTTGCTGCCCCCTCCAGCTCTTCATCCGTGATACCAATCCCAAATACCTCACTTTTTTGGTAGTTAATTTTCATTCTCGACATATTTTCATAACAGTACAATAAAAATTTCATTGTTACCAAATTTTGATCAGTCAATTCCATCATCAAGATGGTGTCATCCGCATATTACAAATGGGTTACCCCCCCCCCCCCCCCCCCCCGTCAACTAAATGAGGGACCAACCCAGTCAAAAAACCCGCTTCACTAGCCCGAACAAGCATTTCCGATAAAGCATCACCCATTAGATTAAACAATAAAGGAGACAAAGGATCCCCCTGCCGAACACCCTTATAAGTCCTAAAAAAAACCCTATTTCTCCATTAATATTTATCGCTACCCTCCCACCAGAAATGACTTTGTCCATCCAATCCATTCACTTAGCGTCAAAACCCTTCCTACACAGAACATCCATTAAACACTCCCACCGAACCTTGTCATAAGCTTTCTCAAAGTCTAGCTTCAAAATCAAACCCCTTTGTTTTTTACTCTTAAGCTCATGAATCACTTCATGTAACGTCACCACCCCTTCCAAAATGTTTCTCCCAGGTATAAAGGCAGACTGTCTATGATCAATAATGGAAGAAGCACATCTAGTGAGACGAGCTGTAAGCACTTTAGTGATAATTTTATAACAGACATTCAACAAGCAAATTGGCCTAAAATGTTTGATATTGCTAGCCTCTTTAATTTTTGGCAACAGAACAATCACCCCATAGTTGATTTGAGCCAAATTAACATCACCTTCTCTCATAGCATTAAGGATTTCTTTGAAAACACCCCTTAATTGAGGCCAGAAGGCTTTATAGAAATTAACGGAAAACCCATCAGGACCAGGGGAAGTATTAGATTTCATAGACTTAATAGCAGAATCAAGCTCATCCCAAGTAAAAGGAGCCACCAAATCCATACTCGCCCCACTAGTGAGCCTTCTTCTATCCCTCCACATAGACTCGTCCAACCGAACCCTCGGAGGTGGTTCAGAACCAAACAAATTTTTATAAAATGAGTAAACATGCTGTTTCAATTCCCCCTCATCAGAAATAGAACGCCCCTCATGTTCAAGCGATACAATAGTAGATTTATTTTTCCTTTTATTGGCAATTTTGTGAAAAAAAGCACTGTTGGAGTCCCCCTGAAGAAGCCACTGTTGGCCACTTCTATCTCGCCAATACGAAGCCTCTTGATGATAAATGTCCATCAAACACCCCTCTGTTTCATACATACACCCCCAGTCCGTAAGAGACATGTTATCCTGAGAGACTTTTTCCTCCCACTCCTCAAGCTTTTTGCGGAGCAGCGCTTTCTGTTTATGCAATTGGCTAATCATATTCACACCCCATCCCTTCATTTTTTTCATAAGAGTCTGACCCATAACCTGCCAATGTTTGTTATGTGGTCTAACTCGTTATTTATAGATTTTGGGTTCCTCACCTCTTGAAAGCATCCTGCTCATGGTATTGATGATGCTGGAGGTCATTTGTATCTTGTGTTTATATATATTATTGTCGAACATCAAGTCTGAGGAAGGACTACTGCTGTTAGGACTGTTAACGAAATTATGAAATGTTAGCCTTGGTGATAATAGGTTCATAATGTTCCCTTTTGACTGCTCCAATGAATCACTTCGATGTACTTATTTTTCTGGGTTATTTTGTCTGTGATAAGATAATATGTGCTATTTCTGTTTGCTGTTGTATGAAGTATAGTGAATATCTAGCTGGTGTCCGTAATTTTGTATACAACCAAATTTTGTTACTTAAGAGCAAGAAAAGGAAACCGTGTGTTTTTAATTTTCTTTATATCCTGCTGACAAATTATGTACTTGCAAAGAGTGTTAGTATATAAAAGAAAAACAATAGTAAAAGATACAATTCCTTTTTCTTGGGTGATTTCTGTGGCAAAAAGTTCTTATTAGTGTAAGCCTAAACTTATAGTTAACTTTACATTATCTAGACCATGTTTGGGTCATGTATACATCATATGGTCAAGTATTATGATCATTCCATGATCATTCTAATCAGTTCATTGTGACCTTGATACATTACTGGACTATTTCAAAATATAGTTTGCCCTTTCTTTGTATGCAATAACCATACTGACTGTGTTATGCGCCAAGTCTATACCAAACAGGGCCTCAAGTTGCTTTGTGGTACCTTCAGTCCATTGGTGCCATTCTGTTTCAGAAACAATAACGGTAGAATTACTTTCAGGTTATGTGAAGCCTAATGTTCTTATTTGGATTGTCATTATACAGACCACGATGACAAAAGTTAACCGTGATAAACTAACTGTCCTGTTGAAACATCTATTCATCATGATGATTCTAAGAAGAATGCTTCCATGTTGTTTCTTTTCTTAGTCAAGGCAAATTTGGATTCTATTTATTATAGATTACAATAAAGCCATGTTTGATTTAGAGGCCCTTATACCTATATATACTTAGTAATTTTATGATATTTTCATTTTTCCTGAACAGTTCTCTATATTTGCTGCCTTGTGTTCAATGTTATGGTGAAAGATGATGGATGAAAAAAAATCTCATCTAGCTATTTACTTAATCTGTTTGAACTTTGAACAGGCGAAGTGGTTCCTAGGTGGTGGCACTTCTAAGCTTGTGATATACTATTATACTTTACGATAACCTGGAACCTTTTGGACCATTCACTTGGCACATCTTTTTTAAGCAAACTGCATTTTTTACTGATCTTGGTTGGTTGTGTAGAACCTTTGACTAGGTAGTAAGCAATATCCTTATTCTTCAGGAAATGCAAATCATGGTTGTCACAAATCTTTCTGAAATCTGGGCCTTTAACCTTGAAAGTATCCAGCTCTGATCTACTTTACTGGTGGGAGGGTTCAGTTGCTGTGTATAACATATGCACACATGTGTATGGGCATGTTCAAGAATAGAGGACAATTGCCACTCTTACTATTTCTCTTATCCTGTCTTTTTACCAACCAGGCAAACCAGCCTAGCATATGTCTAAAGAAACTGTTTCCCTTTAACTAATCAACAGGTCTTAGAGAAAACATCTTACTCTGGTTATAGGAACTCAGTTTTGTTAAATAAACTCTTGCCCTGGTTATAATTGTCCAGTGTTATCAAATATTAATGCATGTAGGCACAAGCTTGATTGGCCAGTCCAAGCTTGATTGCCTGGATGATAGCCTGAAACTGTTTTTCCCTGGCCATTTTTCTTCGTACTCAAATTGAGCATAAGATCTAAGAAGGATGCCCTAGGCATTTGCAATAAACTTAGAAATCACATAGTCTATACCTTAGAAACCGGGAACGCATGATGACGCAGCGTTCCTCGAACCAGGAACTTCGTCCCAAAACGAGGAACAGGAACACAGAGGAACGGCGCACCAAACAACGACGGGACGTCGACCGAAATCAATGGGGATGACGGGAACGAAGGGTGAACCGGTCACCTGCATGGCCGAGCAGAGCCGCAGCCGCCTCGCGGGCGAGGAGCGCCGCCTTGGAGAGCTGTCGCGCCACCGGCTGCCACGAGGGACGGAGGGAGCAGATCGGAAGAGAGGGGAGAGGAGGGAAAGAGAGGAAGAAGAGGTGGCTGGTAGGAGAGAGGATGAGAAAAGCCTGAGATTTGGGAATGAGAGGAGGGAGTGGGAGGGAAGCTAGGGTTTAGAGATGAAAAATAATCTAATGGGCCTTAAGTGGGCTGCTGGATCAAAATTATATAAATTGATAATTAAACTGAACTCTAAATAATCTTGACTGTATTGTTTTGTGTTCCCAAGGATTGGTAGATGAAGTGATGAACAAATTGCTATGTGTTCACACCACTCATAGATCTCTACCAGCCTATCGTTCCCTACCATCGTTCCAAAAAATTTGGGAACACGTTCGGACCATTGAACAGACATAGCTGAGCAGTATACTCCCCCTCGTTCCATGATTTTCAAACTATCGTATCCCGTTCCTCAACCCCGTACCTCGTTCCCATTGTTCCGGGAACATGGTTTCTAAGGTCTATACTTCCTTTTAAAAGACCATTGTGGTGGTGGTGACAGTGAATGTCCCTCAGCCACCCCACCTCCTCCTATTGCAGATTTTTTTATATTACTCCTTGATATTTATGATACTATAGAAGAGTCCAATAAATGAATTGCCACATATTGACATATATATTCAAGGTAAGCACCCATATAGCAAACAATTGAATAATACACTCAACGAATAAAATGTATATTCATACTGTCATACACTTCAGGCAATATTATGATACTTTTTATCCGTGGCAAAGCACAGGTGTTTATCTATCTATTCTAAAAACAGAATATTGATGGAAATCATTTGAAAAAGGCAATGTCTATAACATTGATTCTATATGCTAGAAATTATTGTTTCCTCTGCATTCAATGGCATATAAGTACTTCAAAGTCATTTGTTAGAATCCGGCGATAATAATCCCATTTTAGTCTGCATCATATGCTGCCCAAAGCATCAAATTTATTGGAGTTCCCCTGCAATTATCTTCTACTAGTCAGATGTCTGTGTTTTGCAACAGAATCTTATTTTGTAACAGGGCCTTTGCGCAAACTTCATGTTTCTGCATGATCTTTTCAGAAATCTAAGGGTTTTTACACAAAATTCGTACATCCGCGCAAAATACAGAATTAAAAGACTGAAATGTAAAAATACAATTTTCTTTTCTTTTTTTATTTTTCTTCTTTTTTCTTTTTCCTCTTTTCCTTCTCTCTCACGCAGGGTTTTTTTCTGAACGGTAGTTGCGATTCGTCGTGCGGGCGCTGCGCGCGCTAGCGCACATGCATGTGGGGGGCAGGCGTGGCCGCGTGGGGAGGCGCGTAGGGGCGAACGGACGGACCATCTGGCCGCTTTATATTAGTTAAGATTTACGTACTATCTCTACTTACTCTTTCATTGTTTAATGGTATGGAAAGCACTAATAGTGAGATGGAAAAGATGTCATCCATTTGAACACTCATTGTATCAAAAGTACACAACAGTTTGGTTCCACTTTCAATGATAGGTCCAAGGCAGGCAGACTCACTGCCCTGTCCCTGGGCTGGGGTGCAGTGTGCTAGTTACACGAAGGTTTCATGCTTATTTTTATATTTATTAAGAAATAAGATACAAACACACCGACAATTGGGCTAGGGTAAACTGTTTGGGTAAGTGGGATTCACATGCTGGCAACAGGTCATGCCAATTTGATCAAACAGTTCATTTTTGTATGTGTAGCTGCTTAGTTATTGGGCTTTTGGACTTGCCTTAGAGTGTTTTTAATTTTCTAATCATTTGCTCCAATATGTTTATATGTGTCCTCTTTTGTTGTCTCATATGTTGCACACCAAAAACTGTTTTTGTACATGTGCAGATAAAAGAAGTAGAGTCCCAATCTTTGGCGCACATTAAAAAGATTAAGGAACTACAAGAACAATTACATGGTGCTCAAGATACAGTGACCTCCCTTCAAATTGAACTGCACATAGCAAATACCAAATTGGAGCAGACAAGGAGTGCTTTATCTGAGGAAAGAAAAAATAACATTCACACCTGTCATAAGATCAATTCTAATAAAAACTGCAGCACTTGTTCTAAGAAACATCTACAAGACAGGGTGTCGAAGAATAAAAATACCGTGAAGGAGAGTGAAGCTGTTGAGAGCTTGGAGAAACTGTACAACTGTGGTTCTGATCTGGGTTCATTCATGTCTGGAAATAAGAAACCTGAGTTGTATCGTAATGGCTGTACACAGCGCATTCATGCACTCAAACAGCAGAGTCTGAGTGGAGATTCATCTCTTGTACAAAACAACAAGCAAGCTAGTGCATTGAATAGCCGTTCTAAGACTGGAAAAAGGGATACCGATAAAAATTTGCATAGCACCAGGTCTATCATGGAACAGATACTTCAAACAAAATTTCTTGCCAACTGCAAGCGTAAGAGAGGCAGACGTAGCAGGCCAAGTTATATGCATGATAATTCTGGTGAGCATGGACAAGCAGAGTACAAGTCATCTGATGCATCTGATGGAAATGGGTGTTTGCTGTTACTTCAGGCACTCGAACAAGATCTTTCACCTCTCATGGTGTCTGCTGAACATGATGGTGAGGCGTTAGCTGACCAGAAGGATGACTTGCTCATGGATGGGAAGGATTCTAGCTTAAATCTTCACACTGCTTCCCCTGGACTAAATGATATACTTTCAGTAAGCAGCATCCGAATGAAAAGGAGAAAAAGGTCCAAGACCATCAGGGTTTTTGAATCAGGCTGTTCAGAGGCCAAAAGTATCTCGGAATTAGGGGAAACCCTGCCAAGATCAACTAATGAGAATAACATGTCCAACCATGAAGATAGCTCTGATACACCTCCCAGAAACAGTAGTCCCGTTATGCAATGTAGTGCTGAAAACTTGATGTGTGTGGCTGATGCCGCAAGTACGGGTCAATTGAAATCTGAGAACAGCTCTCCACGGGCCCTAAAGTCAATAGAAAGTGAAATTGGAGATGAAGGTACTATTTAGAAACCTTTTATATTTACAACATATGACTCTGTTACTCTTTAAATGTGCATTGAGCCCTCTGCATGCTAATCATGATGCAGGTAACTCACGAGGGGACTACCTTGAGTGTAGAACACCAGAGAATAATGCATTAGGCTTGGAAGAGGTGAATGTGGGTAAAAAGTGCATTTTAGCTTCAGACATAACTGAATCTTCAATTGTCAGCTCCATGGACAAAGAAGAAAGCGCAAAAGCACCTTCTGGGGTTTCTATGCAGGTTGAAGGTGGCAGACATATCAAATACACATTCAACCGCAGGAAACGCAAGACTGCGCCTTCGGACAGCACTCCACAAGGTGCTGTCCCTGAGAAGAGCAGCAGCCTGCTATGTCCAGATGACAGAACTGAGCCTTGCGCAAAGCCGGAGATGCCACATCTCTTGACACAGTCACCTCGAGCTGACAATCAACTAATCCATGTTGCCCAACAGGTATGTGCGCCTAGGACTCATTCAACACCTCTCCATTTGGTTCTAAAAAATTTAAAATTCTCACCGTTTAAAAAAATGTCTTATATTTCAGCTCATTTTGTTGGCAGCGCAAAAATGATGAGTTTTTTAATACAGTAAGGCGGATGGAGTGGTCGGTTTGATGGTATAATGTTTAAGAGAAGGTTACCGTAAGTGAACCTTGTGATATCCTAAATGCAATTGAGTTCTTCAACGGACGGAGAGAGACTTCTGGCGACGGAGCAAGAGAAATCAAGAAAGCTTCTCATGATTTACGAAACAACATATCTCTACCTAAGATGTGTTTTTATAGTATTGTATAAATTAGGCAATAGATATTATTTAGTTCTTAAATTTTGAACAATTCAATCCATTTGTCAAACTTCTACATTGACAGTTTAAAGAAAAATATATCAACATCTATATTAAATACCATACTAAGATATATTTTATGATGAATGGAATGAAAGTTGTTGGTGTATTTTTCTATAAAATTGATAAAATTTTTAAAATTGTTTTATAAGAAAAATCAAACGACCTATAATATATCATAGAAAGGTTATTGCTTTGGACAGGTTATAAATTCGTAATTGGTACACTGTTATTGAGTCGTCCAAAACTGTGGGAAGATATGCTCCCTGTACGTAATTGGTGCAGAACAGCTTCTCCAATTCCAGTATGTTTGCTACTTCTACATTGGATTACAAAGAAACATGTTGT
The DNA here is from genome assembly GCA_019279435.1 of Zizania palustris. Classification (NCBI taxonomy): domain Eukaryota; kingdom Viridiplantae; phylum Streptophyta; class Magnoliopsida; order Poales; family Poaceae; genus Zizania; species Zizania palustris. The sequence continues at coordinate 35,179,997 of JAAALK010000287.1, read as the reverse complement.
TTGATCACCGAGCACGTGTGCATCCCATCAAACAACTCCTGCTACGTATATGATGCAGAAGATTCTTCCGTGTTGTATGTGTACATATGATGCGCCCGTCAGCACAAAGATGAGTGATCACCGATGAAATGAAATGTAGGATTCTAGCAATCTTGATAGTAAATACCTTGGTAGTTCCAAGTTACAAGGATTGTGCACTAATTTGATATCGTGATGCACGTAATGTGGAGCTTCATTGTCAAGGTCATCCGCATTATATTGACTTTTATCTCAACATTTAACCATTCGTCTTATTCAAAAATCTTTTTAAAATATCATTTATTTTGTTATAATTTATTTTATTATTGAAGGCACTTCAAACATAACTTATATTTTTTTTGTGTATTTGCACACAAATTTTAAATAAGACAAATGATCAATAGTGTCATTTAAAAATAAATAGAGGGAGTATATAACATCTTAGAGCACATTCTAAGGGGGTAGGCAAGGAAGCACGTAGGTTATTCTGTCGATCACTTGGTACCCAGATTTTCTAACAAAGAGAATAAATTAGCTCAGCAGAATCATTTGTGCATTAAATAAGCTAAGGAATGTACCATTTTTTTGTTAAATACTCACAGTGAATCAGACAGTTTCGTCACATGACCGAGATACTGAGTAGCAAAAAAGCCCAGCCAAAAAAATACAGGATGTGTGCCAAATAAATCAAAGATAAAATAAATTCAGCAAAGCTTGTCAAAATACAGTACTAAATAGCAATAGCAAATATAGAATCAGTATACTGCTCAATGTGGTAATCCAGATATTTTCTTCATAATCTAGAACAGTACGAAAACCAAAGCCAAGAAAAAGAATGCCCCATATGAGAAGTGTACCTAGCATCATCTTTGCTACTCCCTGAGTCACTTATTCAAGTTAAATTGTACATGAATGGGATTTTCAACAAAAAGCTGATCTTACAATAACCAATTTGATTGATTTAGGGATACAGGGCTCATCACTGTAGTTACATGTTACTGCTATCCTTTGGTGTGTGTGCACGCTATTGGGTAAAACTTAAGACCAAGAGGAAAGAAGCAAGATACTGTACTCACTTCCAATTACTGTGATTTTGTTCCTTGGGTAGATATCTTGAAAAGATGGAGGAAAAGAATTTGCTGATGAGCATCCTGAAACATGAGCATGGTGATATCCAATATAAAATATTGTGTGATTGTGTGAAACATAAACTGACCAGCAAAAAGATATATTTGTTCCTAGACACCATACTACTAGATAAAACAAATTTAAGTATACTGTATGCCCATTGACAAAGTCGTGCAGAATTTCAGTACTCGAACAAAGTTACCTATTAAGAATGACCAGAAATATGTAAGCAGAAAGTGCAGAAAATCCCAAGGGACATAAAGGATTTGCAAGCCAATATGAAACAATTATTAGTTAATAGTAGACGATCTGGGGACAACAAAATAGAAGATTTCATGAGTAGACAACAAACACTCTTTATAGCTATTATTTATAGACTCCCACACCATGAATAACAAAGGGTCCTCTCAGCAACATATTCACCATACACAAAGTGAACTCGTAAAAAAATACATCAAATTCCTGGAGAACTTCTATTACGATTCAACAGCCTAGGCCGATATTCACATTTCTTTATACGAAAAGGCAAACATAGTTAACATACCAAACAGTACCATGCATAGAGAAGAACTGTGACGATTAACTAGGTCATAATCCTGCAAGTTTAGTAATTTGGACCCATACTACAAGAACGGAACAGACGCAAATTCCCTGTCGCGTGTTCATTTCCGCTCGTTCCTACAACTGAAGGAGCTGAGCTGTACTGCTTTCTACAGCCTGGGCAGCGCCCATCCGCCTCAAGAATTCTCTTGTGGCAAAACAGACACAGATGGAATCCACAGGGGCAAGGGAGGAAGCTCGAATCTGTTGGATCAAGGTCCTCATAGCATATAGGGCAGGGGATTGGCGATGAGAGGATTCCCTTTTGTGCAGACCCTATCCCCATCGCCACCCAGCAGTTACCCATGCTAACCGGGAGGCTGGCTTGTTTGGAGAGGCTAGGCAAACTCTGTGGGCGGAATACATCATCTGGGCTCCAAGCTCTTGTTCTGCTCTTGATTCGTTCTGGCCTTGTTGATGCATTAGCAAGCTCTGGGCAAGACGCAGGTACAGCTGGTGGAGCTGCTGGACCTGAATCCTGGTGATTATGGTTGTCATCCACTGATAGTGCATCAGCAACAGCTTCCCAATCATCCAAAACACCATCATCATCATTCTCGGGGCTACCACTGGTGTCCTCATCGTCGGCATCACTCACACTCCGAGAGCTGGACCAAGCACTGCTGCCACTGCTGAGGCTGCGGCTACCACGGTTGCCAGAGCAGTGGTGCTGCTGCAAGCAGACAACAGTGGGGTTGTATGAGACAGGGCTGTGCATTGGGGACTCAAGGTCACTGCTACAAACATCCTGACCAGCACCAACGGAATCCTCCTTGTAATCCTCTGGCTCTCCTCCCCTAATCTGTATTTCTGCACGCTGGCGAGGGAGAGGAGGGTGCGGCGAGGCAAGGATCAGGGACCCAGAGTTGGCTCCTGCTGCTGCTGCTGCTGCTGCAGGGGATAGCAGAGCCTTCGCCTGCTTCCCACCCTTCACTAGACCAATCCAAACAGAAGATGGATCAGATTCTGAGGAAATAGTCAAATGATCAACAAATGATTGAAGCTTTCTCACCCAGATCCCAAATCCACCAAAACACATTAAAGAGGACCAAAAGACCGACAAAAAGATCCCAACTTTCTCACCCCGACAGCACAGAATTCATCAAAGGCATATCCTTCTATCCTAAAAATCAATGAAAGGCAAAATAGCTCTCTTTAAGCACACTCCACTAACAAAAAGAGCATGACCAATGTAGGCAGTCGAAATTGTGACAAACTGAAAGTCTGAAACCGAGATCCCAGTTTTATCCACCCAGATCAACTGGGCCGACACAAGAAAGTACAAATCGACATGATTAGGAATGAAAAAAAAAACAGAGAAGGATTCGAGATCGGACCCTGCGACAGCCACTGCTCCCGGCGCACGTCGAGCTTGCTCTGCTTCAGCTTCGCCGACCGGTTCCCCTGCGAAACAAACCCACGGATCAGCACGCCCATCCCGTCCAATCGAAGCATCCTCCCGAACCGAAACCGAATCGGACAAATTCCCCCACCCCCTTACCCTCTTCTTCTTCGTGTCGCGCGCGGCCGGGGTGGACGCGTCGTGGGCCATGGCGTCGGATCCCATCTCCCTCTCTCTCTCTCTCTCTTATGTCCTCTCACCCCTCTGCAGCTCTCACTCACACACACCACACCCGCTCGCCGGACACAGGACAGCCTCGCTGGGAGACACCGCTGGGCTCGAAACAAGGGTAAACCCTAGAGAGGAGAGGCGAGGCGACGGAGGAGGGGGAGGAGCCGAAGCTTCAGCGGATAATACGGTGCGGAGAAAACGAGCCGGCGAGATAGGAGGTAGGAAAAAAAACGTTTTTTTGAACCGGTTAATCGAGACGAAATGACGAGACTGCCCCCTCCACGAACCGGTGGTGGATACGGAAAAATTGCCAATTTATCACAAGACACTTTTGGAACACAGTTTTTTGTATTTTTAAAATAATACTATAGTATTGAACAATACTATAATATTATGTATTGAAAGGTGTTTGGCAATCTCACCTGAAATCTCTGTAAAGTAAACTGTAGTATTAGAAATATTGTACTTAATCTACATTATTGAAAACTTTAGTACAAAACATTTTTTTCAAAACTGTGGTATTATAAATTCTGGTATTATCATGGATGTAGTATAGTATAATTTTTGAAATACTGTGATTTCCAAAAATTGTGTTCTCAAACAGAGCCTAAGATGTGCACTTTAATTATAATGTCACTTCACTGATATGTAGTATAGTATTGTTTGAAGGGTATTTTAGCAAAACTCTAGGTGGATACGTGTGTACGCGATGAGTCTAAGCTGTTTGATTTTTAAAAATCAAAATGTGTTCAACTTTAATTAATTTTACGAAAAGATATAATAACAATAAAAAATAAAATTGATTTTATTAAATCAACTACTAAATATGTTTTAATAGTATATTTATTTTTATACTGTTAATGTTAAATTTAGTCAAATTCGAAGAAGTTTGATTTTGAAAAAAAAACGACTTAAACCGATTTGAATTTATCTACGTGGGAACCGGCAAAAATGGGGCAGTGTATAAAAAACTTGTTGATAATACAGTTAGCGTCTTTTTTATCTCTCCTGCTGCATTGTGGTTTGAAAGTTAGCGCATTTTTCATTGTCTCATTGTATCGTGGTTTGAAAATTAGTTGTTTTTCATTATCTTATTGGATCGTGGTTTGAAAGTTGGTGTCTTTTTCATCTATATTACTGCATCGTGGTTTGAAAGTTATTGTCTTTTTCATCAATCTTACTGCATTGTTTTTGAAAGTTAGTGTCTTTTTCATCGTTTTACTATGTCATGGTTTGAAAGTTAATGTATTTTTTTACCCGTCTTATTGTATCGTGGTTTAAAAGTTAATGTCTTTTTCATCCGTTTTACACGCTGTGGGGGTTTCAAAAGTTAGTTTTTTCGCCTATCTTACTATATAATTGTTTGAGTATCCACTTAATCATACATACGTTAAATCACAATCTTTCATTCACATCTAATAAATTATAGTCATCTAATTTTTCACTTTCTCTTTCTTAGGCTAGTCCAATCCATTATGGTCCGCCTTTCTCTCTCTGCCACCGTAACACGCCTGTTTTATATGATAATTATTAATATATAGAAATCATCAATATACGAAAGTTGATCTGTTTTATATGGAAATTATTAATACATGAAAATCATCAATATATGGAAATTGATATGCTTTATATAGAAATCATTAATATATAAAATGTTGATCATATATATGTGAATCTATAGAGATCTAATTAGTTATATATATAAATAATAAATAAATAAAAAATTTATTTATGGTATAATATTATTTTTGGAAACCTTAGAATCCCTTTCCATACCTGTTATATTTCCTTCTTTGGCACCTCTCTATAAAATCTAGAGACCAAAGTCGAATCCCACCATCGATTCTAGCCCTAGCCTCGCGAATCCGATCTTGTGCTATGGATGGCCACTCGCTCCGCCGTCGCCTACCCTTGTCGTCGACAGTCGTATCTGTCCTCGTTGTCGGTTTCATCGGGTCTATCATCCCCTCCCCGGCCTCGACCGCTACTCCGATCGAATCCCCGATCACCGGATCGCCATCACTTCCTTTATCCCTAACCGTTCTCGTAGCTTTCGCTAACGGCCGAAATTCTAAGACAAGTTCCTAGATGGAGGAGACAAAAACTTAGGAAACGTTCCTAATATGATAATTATTTTTTGATTTCGCAGTTGGGTAGTAATACTAGTGTCTTTGTTAGAGCGTCTCCGAAAGCTCTTAATTTTTATTCCCTAAATTTTATATAAGGATCATTCTAAACTCTATTTCTCCCTAAAAAACAATCAATCTACAACAGTTTCCCTATAATTATGATTCCTACTTTTTAAATAATGCAAATATGACCAGTAATCTATAATAATTTTGTGTGAAACTATAGTACTTTTAAATATGTGTACCATTTAGTATATAACAATATGCGGGAAAGAAAATAATACACTTACAAGAAAAAAATATGCACAGATAAGAATAGGGAATGACTAAAGTAATCTTATATTTGAGAGAGATGAGAGATGATTTAGAAATGGGATAAGGAACTCATTTAGAGAGACTCTTGGAGCTTCATTTTTTATTAAAATACTTAAATTCAAATTTAGGTAATTATATAAGTAATCACATGAATTGCTCTTAGAGCATCTCCAAGAGGTACCCTAAATTTTATTCCCTAAATTACATATAGGATCATCCTAAACTTTATCTCATCCTAAAAATTAATTAATCTACAACATTTCCCCTATAATTTCGATACTTATTTTTTAAATCCTATAAATATAGTCTATAATATATAATAATTTTGAGTAAAAATACGATGTATTCAAATATATGTATTGTCCAACCTATAACAATATGTATGGGAAAAAATAATATACATGCAAGAGAAAAATATGTGCAAACGGAAATATGGACTTACCAAATTAATCATATATCTGAGAGAGGTAAATGGTGATTTAGGGAATGGATTAGTAAAGGAACTCATTTAGAAGAACTTTTGGAACTTCATTTTTCAAAAAAAAACTTAAATTCAAATTTAAGTCGCTGTATAAGTAATTTTTTCGAGATGCTCTTAGTTGTCCGTTTGACCACGTCGCGTCATTAGGAAGGAGGATGAAAACACGTTTGTGGTGAAAAACTGAAATGGTTTGCTTTGATTTGAAAAAGGAGGGAAATTGTTTTTTCTTTCCTTGAGCAGTTGACCACGTTTCTGACAGTTTTTTTTTCTCGCGTTTCTTCAGACGGATCAAGTAACCAAAAGATGCAGCAGCGCCACCATGCGGGGTTGACTTCTACGAACGTGTGATGTTGATAATCCAAACAGTATCTAGCTACCTTCCATTCGTAGCAACATTCTCGTAGAAATCTTAAAGTATTTTAATTGGATATGATTTATTATTGCATGCATGCATGATGCGATCCTCGTTGGGTCCGTTTGGTTTGAGGGCGATGATCCCATCCATGAATTTAGGGATGAAATAATACATTCGAGGTGTTTGGTTGGGTGAATGGGATGAGACAATTTTTTGTTTGGTTAGATGTATATAACTTGGATGAGATAAAGTTAAATTTAGTGGGACCCACTTGTCAAATATATTTTTTAATAAAAATATAATCATATGATCTTATTTTATAGATTAAATTATAATCAATACAATGATGTAATTAGATCATAAATTGGATAAATAATTTGGGAGTAAAAACATTTGAATATTTATAAACGAAAAATTAAATGTGTAATAACCAATCAGGAAACGACATGTCATCTTGTCCAATGTTGGATGAGCTCATCCAAAAAAATTTCTTGAATCTCTCCATCCAGCATATTGAAGGAATATTCCTCTCGTGGACCATCCCATCCACCTTTGCCCTTCAACCAAACAGTTGACTGGATGGGATGTGATGACTTATCCCATCCAGGGATATCCAGCAAACCAAACGCACCCTTCATGAATGGATTCTCGTTTACAAAAAAAACATCTTCATGGCTCATGACTCTTCTCGAATGAAGTTTTTTCACGTGAATTTTGAAAGATTTAACGTAATTTCTAAGAAAATCCTGCAAAATTCTTAAAAAACTAAGAAAATGATTACTAGATATTATGGAGTTATATTTTTGCATAGATATCGGGGGTCTGTTTGGTTCGGGACGAGTATGGATAGGATGATAGGTGTTTGGTTGGATGGATAAGATGAGATAATTTTTTGTTTAGTTATATGTATATAACTTGGATGAGATAAGCTTAAATTTAGTAGGGTCCACTTGTCAAATATATTTTTTCACAAAAATATAATTATACGAGATCTTATTTTATGGATTAAATCGTAATCAATACAATGACATAATTAGATCATAAATTGGATAAATGATTTGGGAGTAAAATTCATTTTAATATTTATAAACAAAAAATTAAATGCATAATAGTCAATCAGGAAACGACACGTCATCTCATCTAAAAAATTTCCTAAATCCCTCCATCCAGCATATTGAAGGAATATTCTTCTCGGTGTCCATCCCATTCACTTTTGCCCTCTAACCAAACAGCAAACTGGATGTAATGATCTTATCTCATCCAGGGATATCCATCCAACCAAAGATAAACATTGTAATTTTTATGACAACCAAATATAGTTTTTTTTTTAAAAAAAAAGGTGAACAAGATGACTATACGTCTATACTAGATTTTAAGATTGTTAAAACATATCCAACCTGTCCAAATCAATTACGAATAATATTTTGCTATAATTACGCATATTTTTCAGCTAACATATCATAATGTTTTAAAATAGTTTAACAATTAATATGTACATCATGTTTAACTAGAAACATGCATTGTTTCAATTATTCACGTATAATATCTTAATCAGTTATAAATAATGCTTCACATAATATTATTTTAGCTAGTATGTCATAATATTTTAAATAGTTAAGCAATTGTTTTGTTTTATTTATTAAACAATGTTTCACTCTATAACTAGTAATGTTTCCCAAATTTTTATGTAACTCGTGTTTCAGATAAAAATATAATTTGTTTCAAGTGTTTACATATAATATTCAATATTTTACATAATTACACGTGATATTTCGGCGTTTGGGATGCCGTTAGGCGTCTGACGCATACTTCTATCCAAGATTAATTGGCACGATGAATACGAAATAGATTAAAAATAAAATTAAGATACACATAAATAATTGAATAAATCTCATAAATGTATACGTGAGGAGACGAGAGAGGAGTGGTGGCGCCAGAAGAAAGGAAGGTCAGAAGAGAGAAAGACCGACATAATAGAGGAAGGGTAGTGACAGGAGAGAAGAGGAGCGACACTAGGAGATAGCATGACAACTACAAGAGAGAGGAGCACCAACACTGGTGAAGAGGAGGAATGTGAGCGCCGCCACCAAGAGAGGTTGAATGGAAGGAGGTGAACATGATGAATAGGAGAGAGAGAGAGCTGGGCGGTGAAGATCAAACTGCTCATGTTTGGACGGTTTCATCTGCTCATTTTGGTCACATCACGATATACAGGATCAAATGAAAATATCCTGGAAATATGTATCATCTCATACAAGACATAACCATTTAAATCAAGTAACCAAACACGTCGAATGCCTCTGATTTACAGTGGTTGGTATAGGAATGTGTTCACTTAAACAACCAAATACTACCTAAAATTTAAAGAAAATTGATTATTTACCACTATAAAGAGTGGGATTCGCAAAAATACCACTTTCCATCATGGGGTTTCGTAAAAATACCACTCTCTTTGTTGGAACTTTAGTTTCCCTGCCATTTCACTCATTTTTAGTTTTTTAAAATTCATTTTCTGTTTTCTGACAAGAAAAAGTACTAATTTGCCTCTTGCTAAATTACACCAATAGCGCACATAGGGTGGCGGGGCACAGGTCATAGAGTGTGGTTGTGGCGGTGACACACAACTAGCGATGGTGGTGGTGGCGTAAAGGGTGGGACAGATAGAGGACGATTGTGACATTGACACGCGAAGGGTGACTGTGGCAATAGTGTGACGATGACACATGGAGGGCGATGACGGTGGTTGCATAAGAAGGGTGGTGGGGCAGCGGTGCCGTAGTCGCACAGAGGGGAGTGGGACGACGGTGTGTAGAGGGCATCGGTGGTAGCACTACAACAAAACAGTCAACTTCCGTCGGCCAAAGCCGACGGAAGTTAGCCCTTTCCCGACGGAAGAAGCCAACTTCCGTCGGCAAAACGCTATCTTCCGTCGGCCTTTGGCCGATGGAAGCGCGGCGACGGAAGTTAGCTAACTTCCGTCGGCCGCCGACGGAAGTTAGCTAACTTTCGTCGGCCACGTCAAGCCGACGGAAGTTAGCGCCGAACACTGCCACGTCAGCAGGGGGGCTCTAACTTCCGTCGGCTAAGGCCAAAGCCGACGGAAGTTAGCCTTTCTGCCCACGTGGCCGAAACCAGCTAACTTCCGTCGGCTATGGTCAAAGTAACTTCCGTCGGCTAAGGCCAAAGCCGACGGAAGTTAGCCTTTCTGCCCACGACGGAGTTAGGTCTCCCTGTACGCGCGCGCGGTTGGGAAAAGGCCAAAGTAACTTCCGTCGGCCAGCATTAAAGCCGACGGAAGTTAGCTAACTTCCGTCGTCTTTAATGCTAGCCGACGGAAGTTAGGGGGATCCGAGCGGCCGCGGAAAAACCTCCGCTAACTTCCGTCGGCCACTGTCAGAAGCCGACGGAAGTTAAGTTAACTTCCGTCGGCTTGCCCAAAAGCCGACGGAAGTTAACTTGGCCGACGAAAATATTCTGTTTTGTTGTAGTGTAGTGGCGCAAAGGGAGGGGTGTGGCAGCGACGTATATGACGGTTGCAGCGATGGCACACAGAGGGCGATGGTAGCGGCGACGTGCGGAGGGGGCAAAGGTAATACGGAGAGCGGTGACACATGTGAAAATGAGACCATTTTCGTGTGCACACAGTGCTCTCTTTTAACGAGACAATGTAATTTACCCGGGGGTAATAGTCCTTTCCCCACTGGAAATAAAAAATAAATCTTAGAAAACTTAAAATGAATGAAATGGTAGGGAAATCAAAAAAATCCAATGAACAATTAACATTCTGCAAAGAAGAGTAGGTTCAATTTAGATCCAAGAAATCCTGGAGTTATCCTGGAGTTAGAGATATGAATAAATTGAGAGTATTTAGTTAATTAATTTAATTTTTATTTTATATTAAAACAAAATTTTAAATTATTTTATTATATTATATAAATTATAAATTCGGTCTGAATCTTGAAGTCTTTGCTGTGAGACGGTGAGACACGGAGACAGTCAGTCCAACGCCTTCCCACTCCTCTGGTTCCGTCCCTCCCAGATCCGCCATAGCGCCGGCACGGCCGACGGCCACCGCGCAATGGCCGGCCGCCCACGCCCGCAGCCGCAGCCGCAGCCGCAGCCGCACTCGTCGTCTGCCTCCACGCGGCGGCGAGAGCGGTGGCTGGTCGTCCTCGGTGTCGCGCTCCACGCCGTGTACATGCTGAGCATATTCGACATCTACTTCAAGTCCCCCATCGTGCACGGCATGGCCCCCGAGCCGCCCCGCTTCTCCGCGCCGCCCGCCAAGCGCCTCGTCCTCCTCGTCGGTGCGTCTCCTCTCCCCGCCTCCTCTGACCTGGTTTTGAGGCGATCGAGTTGTCGCGGGGTGTGATCTGGTGAGGGTTTTTGATGCGTGCGCGCAGCGGACGGACTCAGGGCAGACAAGTTCTTCGAGCCGGACGAGCGGGGAAGGTACAGGGCGCCGTTCCTGCGCGGGGTGATCGAATCAAAGGGCCGGTGGGGGGTCAGTCACGCGAGGCCGCCCACGGAGTCCAGGCCCGGGCACGTTGCCATCATTGCCGGCTTCTATGAAGATCCCAGTGCTGTCACCAAAGGTGCGCTATTTCAGCACTAATTCTAGTGTGCCACTACTGGCCATTCTTCATGTTTCATGTAACTAGGATGCCAATCATTAAAAATTCAAATATGGCTTATTAACTGCTCCATATTATAACTGGTACACATAGATTATAGTGGTCCAAATAAAAAATGGCATCTTCACTCTTCAGTACTAGCTAGAGCCAGTTTCAGTAGGACTTGCTGCTCAGACAAGCTGCAGCCTTTAATCGAATCTGATTTAGTGAAGTTCTTTTAATATCTATGTTTCTTCCAGAAAAATCTAATAGAGTTTGCTTGTGGAGTAACATCTATTTTGCACTACTTAATTCAAAATAGTTTGAGAAACTGTGATAATCATTCTACCCCTTAGAGCATCTCCATTGTACTTGCTATTTTTGACTTGCTATTCATAGCAATAGCAAGTCTCCCTATTTCAATTGGCTTGCTATTTTGCTCTCCACTCCAATGTACTTGCTAAATGTGAATTGCTATTCAAATGGATCTATATTTAATCAATTTATATATATGCAAAGAAAGTGAAAACAATTAAACAATCTCAATATTCAATGGAATAACAAGTTTGATTGACTTGTTAAGATTCTCCATTGTACTTGTTATTTTTGACTTGCTATTCATAGCAATAGCAAGCTTTCTTATTCAAATTGACTTGCTATTCACTCCAATATACTTACTAAATATGATTATCTATTTAAATGTAACTATATTTTATCAATTTATATACATGCAAAGAAAATGAAAATAATTAAACAAACTTGGAATAGCAAGTTTGGTTGGCTTACTAGATGTAGCAAGTGTGGAGAGAGGAATAGCAAGCCCCCTAAAATAACAAGTCAAGTAGCAAGTACAATGGAGTGATTTTTTGGATCATACTTACTATTTTATGGGATAGCAAATGTGATAGCAAGTACAATGGAGATGCTCTTAGTGTCATATGCTAGCTTGTGTTAATTACAGGCTATCTTTAGGCGGGCTTTACTAAGGACCTATTTTGTGTTGTTGAAAATTTGGGATGTGGAGGCTGTTCAGTGATAATTTAGAAAACGATGATACGTTTTAACTGCGTAGCAAATGTTTGTGATGTTCACAAACTCTTCTTATTACCTTTTTGTAGGATGGAAGGCCAATCCTGTTGAGTTTGATTCCGTTTTCAATCGAAGTAGGCACACTATCTCATTTGGGAGTCCAGATATTGTTCCTATATTCTGCAGCAGCCTACCTCACAGTACCTGGGGCACTTATCCTCATGAATATGAAGACTTTGCGACAGGTCAGGTTTAATGCTAGGGCATTTAGATTGCTGGATTGTATGTTTTCATTTCCACCCAGATTTTGTGATTGCCATAGAATCCTCTTGTATTTTTTATCAACACCCTTAGGAAACTTCTGTACATACTCTCAAGTCACAACTCACAACACACACCTGTGCTGGATATTCCAATTATTGTGATGATAATATGTGTAATAGATGGGAAATATGATTCTAATGGTCTATGTTTAGTTTTGGTGAGAAGCCTTTTTTATTATGAAAACTCACAGCTATGATAAATTGAATCACCAAGCTGCTGTACAAGTCATGGGTCCAAAGTTCATTGTTTAAATAAATCTATTACTTACATAAAGAAGGGATTTACTCCTCCACAAGAAAAATAAACTATGCTGACTAAACATAGGAGTCTGAAGCATTAAGGTTCTATGTTTTGAATTTGGTTTGCTTTGGAACCTTGTGTTTACTTCTTCAGAGATCTTGATTGCAGATGCATCATTCCTGGATCATTGGTCATTTGACCAGTTTCAAGGTCTCCTCAACAGGTCTTTCGAGGATCCTAAATTAAGGCAGTTGCTCCTACAGGATAAATTGGTCATATTTCTGCATTTACTGGGTTGTGATACTAATGGCCATGCACATCGACCCTATTCAAACATCTATCTGAACAATGTTAAGGTTGTTGATCAAATAGCTGAAAGTATGTACAATCTCATGGAAAGCTACTTCAATGATAACCAGACTGCTTACGTTTTTACTGCAGACCATGGAATGAGTGACAAAGGTTTGTACCCTCAATGGTTTCAGCAATTTATTCCATGTTCTTTTTTCTTTGTTTGGTTTTCAAAGATATGGCTCCCTACTTGAGATCAAGTCCTATATGGTTTGCCCATTCATGACATGGGAATATGGGATCTAAGTACTTTCTATTCACTGATTTTGGTTGAACTTTGCATGAAACTGCCTCATCATAAGGCTGACTATCTCTGACCTATTCTTTTTTGCTGTTAGGTTACACCATTTTATGCATTGTTTTATTACATCATTGTAATCCAACAATTCTATTGACAGGAAGCCATGGAGATGGACACCCTTCAAACACTGATACTCCTCTTGTAGCATGGGGGGCTGGAATTAGAAGCCCAAAATTCTTGGCCTATACAGACAAACCTGATGATGGCTTTCGGTTTGTTGATGATCACAAACATGATATGCCCACACCGCAAAACTGGGCCCTTGAAGGCTTTGAAAGAGTGGATGTTAACCAAGCTGATATAGCTCCTCTAATGGTTTACAGATTTCCTTAGGCAAACATATGATATTTTTTTCCTTCAGCATCGTCTGCTTTTCCTAAATGTAGTGCCTTTTATCAGTTATTCTTAAAAACTGCAGGCTACACTTGTGGGTCTGCCATGCCCATTGAATTCTGTTGGAAGCTTACCGACTCACTATTTGAAATTAAGCAAGGTCAGAGCACAAACACTGCAATACAATGAAAATAACAATATGTTTATGCTTCACTTCTCTTTAAAGTTTATTTCCCCATTATTCTTTTTTATACAGGCTGATGAAGTTGAAGCAGTTCTTGCCAACACAAAGCAAATTCTTAACCAGTTTCTTCGAAAGTCACGTATCCTTTCAGTTTCAGGATATTTACTTTTTTCTTAGTCCAATCTTTTAAGCTTCTAGGATATTCTTTTCTTGATGGACTGCTGCAGAAATGAATGGTTTATGAGATTGTAACTATTGATTTGAAGCCCACAGTTTACAGTAGACAACTGGAACTGATAGCTGTGAATCTTTTTATGCAAATTACTTTATATTTTTATATACTGCACATGTCTTCCCTAATCCATCCCAGAGATGAAACAATCAAGTTCACTCTACTTCAAACCTTTTAAGCCATTGGCAAACTATTCTTCAGTCCTCGATCAAATTGAAGATCTTATGTCTGCAAGGGACTATGAAACTGCCATGAAGCATTCTGAAGAACTCCGAAGAATGGCTCTTGCTGGTCTCCATTATTTTCAAACATATGACTGGTTCATGTTGATGACAACAATTACCCTTGGATATATCGGGTGGATGGTGAACCTCATTATACATGTGCTACAGTCTTATACATCATTTCCTGCCAATCTTGTAAAGAGGACTCAAGTGTATGCTAAGAATACTTCAATGAAAGTAAGATAGCTAGCATATCCAATCTTCACTTTACAAGTTTATGCCTAAAACAATTGATGTGCTATCTGCGTATGCTTTTGTTGCTATCTTTCCAGCTTACTCAATCTGGAGTGTAGTCAACATATTTTTCTTTGACTGTCTTATGTTGTTTATTTATTTTTTCCAAGAAACCTATATATATATATATTTATATATATTATATACTAGTTGAGTGCTCGTGCATTGCAATGGAGAAAAAATTATAACATTAAAATAATATCATTCAAATAGAAATGAGCGAATCTGAAACCGAAGAGTTTTGGTGGAGTAGTGGTGGTGGCAGACTCACCACCACTAACTTCTTATAAAGTAGTATATAGTATATATATATATATATATCATAATTTGGGTTTTTACTAAAATTTCATATCATATTTCATAGGTTTGCTTCCGTCTAGAGCTTTAAGCATTAGATAAAACTATACAATTGATGTGCTATCTGCATATGCTTTTGTTGCTATCTTTCCAGCTTACTCAATCTGGAGTGTAGTCAACATATTTTTTCTTTGACTTTCTTATGTTTGTTTATTTCTGTTTTCCAAGAAACCTATATATATATATATATATATATATATATCAGAATTTAGGTCCCGTAAAATTTCATATCATATTTCATAGGTTTGCTTCTGTCTAGAGCTTTAGGCATTAGATAAAACTACTTTCACATTATAGGCCTTGATTTTGGTTCGTTCTTGTGAACCGATGAACGTTGCTATTTGAAATTACACAATTTTATTAGAGTGTGTTTTTCTTACACTGTATCGGTCTATATCTTCTCTTCTGGTTGCAGGTATACATAATTGGATGCTTGGTTATGGGTTTTTCATCCATTATACTTCTTTTAGAGAAATGTCCACTTCTTTACCATGCTTATGTATTTATGACAATATTCCTCTGGACACGAATTGTACACAATTTTGAATTCATGAAGGCAGTATGGAGATACTTATCTAATATGCCATTCAAGTCCATCATGAATCTCCTGAACATTTCAGTCATTGCATTGTTCATCTTGGAGTTTCTGGTATGCATCCTTTTGTTATTGGCACCCCAAACATTTCAGGACTACATAGTTTTGAAATGAAATTTGACAGTTCTTTCTGTGCAGGTTATGAGCTTCTTTGATAGGAAGCTTTATACTTGGTGCTTTTTGATCCTTGGGATACTTGCTTCAACTTGTGTTGCAATATTTATACAAGCTAGCTCAGCACTTGCAATATATATATGGTTTGCATGCTGGTTCTTGTCATTATTCACACTGATGCCTGCTGAAATTCCAGAAAACAACAACTTGGTGTATGCTTCTTTTGCTGACAAGATTTTTATTTTTCAATATTAGCCTATTGTTGATTCTGTTATGTCAAATTCTTTCTTTTTTAATATCAACACAGCTGATACATTTTTTATGAGAGTTCACTTGCAACTTTTGGTCTGACAAAGTCCATATATGCAGAATTTTTAGCGGGGCGTTGGTAATATTGATTGCAACTGCTTCGAGATGGATGGCTACAAATAATACCAGCTTTTGGTTGTATCTTACTCGGGCAAATAAACGTGATCCTCAGTTCTCTAAGCTATTTTTTGTTCAGGTGAAAAATGCAAGCAGTGCTTTCTTAAAGTTGGTATTTGTTTGTGGAAGTTGTATTTTAAAACAACATTGACAGCTGTTATGATGCTCTAGGTTGTATTTGTTGCAATATCTTCTATAATGGTGTGGCTATCGACCTCGCACCGGTCTCAGAACAAGGAACTGCACCCGCTGCACCAGCTGATCAACTGGTTAATGGCTGGTAAGTCATGGATGATGATCCTTGCAATGCCTGCTGTTAATTTCTCCAATGTGTCTCTTGTTGACTGGTGCATGTTCTTTTTCAGTTTTATTGGATCATATCTTATATGTTAACTTACAAGTAAAAATGTCTCTTTAATGGCTAATCTTTTGTCTTCTAGTATGTCAGTTTTCTAGCATGCGTGCACATTGCACCGACCACCAAGCATGAATATGGTTTGTTCAGAGCATTGACAAATGACAAGTATCAATATCCATCAAAGTTAGAAATATTCCCTCTAATTCCAAACATAAGTCGTTTTAGATTTATCAACTCTTTCCCGATTCCCAAATACAATTCATCCAAGAACTTCAAGGAAATTTTAACTCCTTTTTTACTTCCTTCATTACCCTTGCCAAATAAATAATATCAATAAATGACACATCCATTCCAATCCGGTATAAATGGAGGACAACAGTCATTTGATCACTTTATGTGCACGTCTAAAATTATTTATATTTGGAATTAGAGGGGGTACAAAAAATATGTATGAATCAACAACCCATTTAATCAGGATAATAAAACCACAGAATTGAGAACTTTTCTAGACTAGGTTCAATAATCACCTTCTTTTAGGAGCTACGGTAGAAAAGAGCCATCCTAGCAAAGACATACAAAGAAAGTGTTGGACTATGGATAAAAGCCCCCACCTCTCCCACTATAACGCCTAGGTTTTATGGTTGGGTTGGCTAGATGGGGTGAGCCTAACATGGTATCAGAGCCAAGGTCCTGGGTTCGAACCCCTTTGGCCACGCATTTCCGCTGCGCGATTTCCCCTGCGCCTCTTTCGTGTGCTGAGACCTGTTGCGGGCTACGCCGGGCTCTAGAACCTGCTGCGGGCTACTCCGGGCTCGCACGCCGTAGGGGGAATGTTGGACTATGGATAAAAGCCCCCACCTCTCCCACTATAACGCCTAGATTTTATGGTTGGGTTGGCTAGGTGGGGTGAGCCTAACAGAAAGAAGCAAAAATGAATTTATACTGACATCAGGGAAGTTGCTGTTTACTCCATTTTGAGTCATTTTACCTTTTGACAAGTCCATATCAGTTAAGAGAGAATTTTCCATCTATCAAGTTGTTTGAAATCACAGATTGCCTTTACTCCTTTAGTTAGTGTTATGACCTGGTCTATTGCTCTTGCTAAACTTCTAAGAGTTTTAGTTGTGTTGGTTTTCATTTTTAACTGATCATGTTTTGACAGGTGTCGCTTTGGTGCTACCCCTTTTTTCACCATCGAGTGTTCTATCCCGTCTTACATCTATCTTCTTGGGTTTTGCTCCTCCATTTCTGTTGCTCTCTATTGGGTATGCTGTTAATTTCTGTAGTTTTCATATATATCAAGTTTCAGTTGCTTTAGTGTTCATACGTTCATCTATATCAAAATTTGATATTTGCAGCTATGAAGCAGTTTTCTATAGTGCTTTTGCAATGGTACTCATGGGGTGGATATTTGTTGAATCTGCCAACTTGTATTGCTCAGAACAAAATGGTTCTGCACGGCATAGTAGTGTTGTAGATGGCTCAATTTTTGGCTATGATGAAAGATGCTTGCAACTATCTGATCTACGAATCCCTCTGTTATTTGTAAGTCTGACTTTTCCCCATTTCATTTTATGGATTGCAGTATTCTTTATATGAATAATCCATAAATTTATGTACCTTTCTGCCTTTCAGACGATCTTATTTAATGTTGCCTTCTTTGGAACTGGTAATTTTGCGAGTATTGCAAGCTTTGAAATCTCCTCTGTGTACCGATTCATTACAGTATTTAGTGTAAGTGTTTGTATTATATGGATTCTCTCTACAAAATTTTTATCCTTTTGATTTATTATTCTATTACTAATCCCTTTCTTCTTTTTTCCTTGGCAGCCGTTTCTTATGGCAGCACTTCTTATCTTCAAACTGTTCATTCCATTTATGCTTGTCATGTAAGTTTTATCAATTTTTACTATCATATTGGATCTTATGGTGAATGAGCGATAAATGATTAAATAAGTTAATGCTGATGTGCTGAACAAAGTTAAGGATTGCAAATGTAACGTTGAATAATTTTTTTACAGAACGAGTGATGTTATATGAACAAAAGATATGCATTCATAATCTCCTCTTTGTTTTGTTCAAGATAGATCATTTGAAGAATGATATTTAAAGATTAGAGAAGATTGATATAGCAACAATGGATACATTCCTCTGGTTCTTTGATACATATTTTTTGTTTCAGAGTTTGCTAACATATGGTGTCAACTGTCAAGTTTTACCTTCATTTTGATATCCTATTGAGATTAAATATTAAATGTCTAGTCTTCATATTATTACTGATTGGCTGATTTTAAGATTGATGAGGAGTTCCTTTTTAATCCTTACTCTGAAGCATAACAATAAGGGAAAACATAAACAAAGACAGCCAGCCACTAGATTAGATGTTATTTGTGATTAGGCTGATCTAGTATGTTGTGACTTATTGCAGATGTACATTCAGTGCGATAACCAGGATTGTACGTATTCCACGATTGGGCTGTTATTTTCTTGTAATACTGCTCTCCGATGTCATGACGATTCATTTCTTTTTCCTGGTATGTGTGCTGTTCAATCTTCAATTAGTATGTCTAATTGTATAACATTTCATCGACTATTATTCTCTTCTTCAATAATTTACTTATTTCTTCATATATGAATAGTGTGTACAATTTGCTTGTTATATTATTTTTCTGGGCCACTATGGTAAATATTGTTTTAGACTCATGTTTAGGACCTATTTATTTCAACTTAAGATTATAACAATTCATTTTATAGGAAAAAGTTGGGTTGGATTAGTTTACTGAATTGTTATAATCTGTACTCCAAATTATAATAAGCTGACATAATAAGTTGTTATGTTTGTTTCGGCTTACGAAAAAAAACTGAATTGTTATAATCCTGAGCTGAAACAAACACACAGGGTCTTAGTTAGAGTTGGATTTTATGCACACTTGGGATATCTCAAGTTTCAGGACTCGAGATGTTGTTTGTTTGTTTGTTTGTTTGTTTCAGTCCACAGATGACACGCTCAACATATATTCGCCCTCGCTGTATTGAAGGCTATGTTTAAATATATTGGAGTTGCAAGTAGCTGAATATTGCCTCGTTCATTTAACCCGCAGGTTCGAAACACTGGGAGCTGGATGGAGATTGGCAACAGCATTAGCCACTTCGGAATCGTGAGCGCTCAAGTAGTCTTCGTGTTGCTGCTGTTTGCCCTCACAAACATATATACAAAAGATATCGAGGTCTCATCTCGGCAGCTAAACTCAAGGAAAGTGATGTAAATCTGTTCCATTTGTTTGGACATCCAGTTGCAGTTTTGTTAGAGTCAACACTTTGGGCTTGGCTTTCTTTTTCTTTCTGGCCAAGTAGTTTTGTAGCTCATCTCTTGCAGTTTATAGGCGAATTTTGTACAAGATGTTTCGAATCACTGTCATATCCATATGTAAGAGCACTTTTCTGTAAAAAAATTTCTCGCCGACAGAATTACTTCGTTTGTGTTGATTTGGCCTGCATGGCTAGGGTCATGTTACTACAGTACAATTACGAGTGAGTGTGGATCGACTCATACTTTAATAACGTTTAACGGATCAAGGGCTTCTTTGGATTGGATGTTTTTCAAAGGAATTTTGGAGGATTTAGTTTAATTCTTGTGAAAATCTGGTGAAATTTATGTGTTTCAAAGAAGCCCTAAGTGTATTGCTAATTGATTGATTACTTAATATAACAATGTGTTCAACATTTAACTCTTTAACTATGGAAAAATTAGGACTCAATCTACTTAGAATGAATGTTTTCAAAGGAATTTTAGAGGATTTAGTATAATTTTTGTGAAAGCGTGAGACTCGTTAAGGACATGTACAACAATGTTATAACTAGAGTTTGAACAAGTGATGTCGATATTGATAACTTTCCGATTAAACTAGGACTGCATTAAGGATCAGCTTTGAGCCTTTATCTATTTGTCTTGGTGATGAATGAGGTCACAAGAGACATACAAGGGGTTGTCCCTTGGTGTATGCTCTTCGCGTATGATGTAGTGCTAGTTGATGAAAGTAGAGCAGGAGTAAATAGGAAACTAGAGTTGTGGCGGGAGGTCCTAGAATTAAAAGGTTTTAGACTCAATAGAACTAAAACTGAATATATGAGATGTGCCTTTGGAACTACTACACATGAGGAGAAAGATATTAGTTTGAAAGGCCAAGTAGTGCATAGAAAGAATACATTTCGATATTTGGGATCAATGCTACAAACATCAGGGGATATTGATGATGATGTTAACTATAGAATCAAAATAGGGTGGATGAAGTGGCGCCAAACATCAGAAATTTTATATGACAAGAGGGTATTGAAGCTAAAAGGCAAGTTCTATAGGACAACGATTAGACCTGCAATGTTGTATGGTGCAGAATGTTGGCCTGCAAAAAGACGACATGTTCAATAGATAAGTGTTGCTGAAATGCATATGCTACGTTGGATTTGTGGGCATACGAGAATGGACTGAGTCCGGAATGAGGATATACATGATAGATTAGGGGTAGCACCAATTGAAGAAAAACTTATCCAACACCAGTTGAGATGGTTTGGACATATCCAACGGAGGCCTCCGAAGGCACCGGTGCGTAGTGGAACCCTAAGGCGTGAAAATAATGTGAAGAAGGGTAGAGGAAGACCAAAATTGACATGGGAAGAAGCAGTAAAATATGATTTGAAGTGATAGACTATACCCAAAGATTTAACCATAGATAGGAGTACTTGAAAAATAACTATTTATGTGCCTGAACCGTGATTTGTGGTTCTTGTTGGGTTTCAACTCTAGCCTACCCCAACTTGCTTGGGATTGAAAGACTATGTTGTTATTGTTATTTGCGAAAATCCTGTAAAATTCATGTATTTCAAAGAAGCCCTTAGACTTGTATCACCATTTTTTATCCGGTGCCTAAAATACCACTAGTATTCTTCTCACTTTCACTTCTAGATGTGGATTGACCTACCAGATAGTCGTTCTTCGAGCTTCATGCTAACTAGTTATGAAAGATTAATGATGTTGTATGCTATAAATAATAATAAATAATAATGATTTAGTTAATTACTTAGGGCATGCACGCAAACAGCATCGAACATATAGCAACATAAAATTTAGTTAGGCTTGGAAGCTCGTCTAGCCTTCCTAAAATTTCAGCCTCTGCACCGCTCACTTCTATCGGATATATTATTATGATGTTTACCTCTTTCCGTTAATAATTTAAAAATGGACCAAACTGCTGCCATCTCATCTCGATCCTGCCTCCTCCCGACAAGAGCTCACCAACGGCGGTGGCAGCGGTTGATCGCCTCCGGTCCGCTCGTTCGTAATCCGAATCCACCACATCTCGCGTTATCCTGCCACGTCACCGCCTCCGCCACGTGGCCTCGCTCCAGTGGCCACGCGGCGCCCACGCAGGATAAGGCGCCCTCAGCTCCCCCTTCCAAATCCGCACCTTCATAACCACGCACGCCCGCCCGCCACCCGCCACGCCGGCAGCAGCAGGCAGCAGCGGATCCGGACTCGTCGCGATGGCGTCGCTCACCATGATGCACGCGTCCCTCTCCGCCGTGGCGGCCGACCGGCGCGGCGCGGCGCCGCGCCGCGGGAGCCTCGCGGTGGCGAGGGCGGCCACGGGCGGCAGGGGGGGTGCCGAGTGCCAGCAGGAGGTGGTGCAGGCCGCCAGCAGGAGGGGTGCCGAGGGCCGCCGCGCCGTGATGCTCGCCGCCGCAGCCGCCGTCGTCGCGCTGTCGGCCGTCGGCGACGCCGGGGTCGCCCAGGCGGAGGTGAAGCGCGGGACCCCGGAGGCGAAGAAGAAGTACTCGTCCATCTGCGTCGCCATGCCCACCGCTAAGGTCTGCCACAACTGATGAACCCCGTGTAATGAGCGCCCGAGCTCTCATTAGACGCGGCCGGCGGCCGCTTGCATTGTCGCCATTGGTGGCCTCAACTTTAAGCTGTTGTAAATTGTAATATCATCATGGCGAATTCGAGGTGAAACCGTTCTTGCTACGACTTTCTTGCGCTCCATGCGAATGCGCGCGCGCGCGCGTCTGGCTACGAAGGAATTCTTCGTCGAGTTCCTCCTGGAATTGAATCGATCACGTGGAATTCTAAAACGACAAAGCAATACGAGGGAATACTAAACTTCAATTTCATGTCAAAATTTACTTTATGACGAAACTATCAGTACAGACGTCCTAAATTTTGAAATCGGACTGTTTTCATCTCCTAAATTATACATGTTTATGCAAATAAGATGATAATGTGATGTGAAGTTTCCCAATAAAACATCCGACCAATTTTACTCCAACGCGGCTTAGCGCGTCCCTTACAAGTTTCATAAAATAGTAAGATACATATTTTACACAAATGACCAAGAAAAAGGTTCTATGTGCAGATTATATTTCTGGAATTGATACCAACATCTTTGTCACTGGTACATTTCAATCTTTACAGAACTTTGAGTAAGCAGTCAATGTCTTCTGTGATGATCAGCCAGAGGTAAGGTCTGAAGAGGAACCTCTCGTGCGTACATGCGTGAAAACACAAATGGGCTACCGGGAAGGCGAAAACCATAGCTCGGCTCTGGCGAATCTCACGAACAATGTGCTCATTCCAAAACAATCTGCACAACAATATAAGTTCCTTCATGGCAATACAGGAAACAAGATGGTTGCGGCGTTACACCACATCAATCTTCATGCTCGTCTTCGTCTTCAGAGTCTGTGCACAAAGCAGAGCGGTTTCAGATGGTAGCAAACTCAGGAGATTTTTACCCCACGATGGATTTTACGACAATGCCAAGTTATAAGCAGACTTTGTTGTCATGCACAAATGAGAAGTGAAATTAAGGCATGCAATTTTGCATGCTTGTCATGAGCCCAAAAATGAAAAAAAAACGATGGAACAGAGCTTACCAGATCGAACATCGTCTCCAACATTTCTTGTCTTGATTTGTCTCACAAGCATCCGGTATATCAGAACCCACCAATATATGTGAAGAACAAGTAGTGAAAATAGGAGAGAATTGAACACATAGTAATATATAGGACCATCAAAATTGTGCTTCTTTTTGTCCAAAGTCAGCAAGACTTCATAGCTGCAACAATTTGATTTAGTCAGGTCTTGTAGCTTCTAACAAATATGGAATCCAAAGTTCCAAACACCATTTTGTTACATGCTAGGGGCAACAAGATCGTAATTTAGTTTGATATGGTATATATTTTGGACAATAAATTGTATGATTAGTGTGGCAAAGAAAGGATAATAAATAAATTCTCAGCTGTTGCACAGGACCTGCATTAAAATTTTAACATGTTAATGTTCAAAGGTCTTTTTTCTACAGGAGATCACTAGAGCTTTCTAACCAAACAAATTGTTTGCCCAGGTTCCTTCTCTCCATTTAAAGTGAAGGCATTAACAAGAATATCAGAGTTCACCACCCAAATCTTGCTTTTCACAATTCACAAGACAAAAAACATTTTCTAAGAAAACTCTGGCAGATTTTTCTAGGCATATCTCAACAAGGTCAGAGAGATTAACAGTAGCTCACATTTACCTTGTACTTCTGAGAATCCAGAATGGAAAATATGTGAGGCGGAGAAGAACCCATGAAATGACAAAAAGAAGAAATGCAACATTGGCAAGCCAATCACAATGGCTATACTTGGCCATCTTCCCTACTTCCAGGAACACATCACTTGCATCATGAATAGCCAATACTATCGAGCCAACCCTAGCAAACCTGGTTCATGAAGAAAAAAGTAAGAAACTAAATTGGTTAATTCTTTATGAAAATGAGCAAACAAAAGCAGTGACGATGTGTCCTATGCTACTAATAAAATAATTCATGAATCAAGACAGAATTATAAGTTAAGTCAAATAGAAAGAAACCTGAATACATAAGATAGAACTATCAGCACAACAGTTGCAACATGATGTGACATTGACACACCAAAATCCGAACGTCTCGTTTCCCAAAACATAAGTGCAAATATGGAATACGTGTAGAATCCAGCAGCATACATATAGACAGCCTTAAGTTTCAATCTGTAGATAAGGAGAAAATTGTTAGATAGAGACCAGCCTGAGAATCAGTACGAAACTGAAAGAAACAACAGTGGAATGATCCATATTACTTTATCTTTTGGTCAGGCCAAACCTGTTCACCAGGTCCAATCCAGAAATATTTTGTGTTAGTGAACCAAGGCTCATTATATGTAACTGACAAAGATAAAAGCTCTCCAGAAAGGAAATAGATGCATTTCCAAGCTGATTCCTTAAATTTTCTTATCTTCTTTCTTGTTTCCTCTCTTTCATGATCAACTTTGTCATGTTCCTTTCCAAATATAAGTTTCTTTCCAACCCTCTGAAACAAACAAACAAGTAAAACAAATAATTTACACCAAGCTTTTGAAACTACATTAGCAGTTGAATATACTACAAGAGTAAATGTCGAAAGATCTGAGATAGAAAGTGACTAGTCTCAGGGAAACCAATATAACTAAAGAATGGAAGTAGCGGTTGTGCTCAACCTTTTACCAATCATGTATTCATGTATTTTGAAACATAAATTATTTCAGAAGTTCAGAATCATAATAACCCTTGTAATGAAGCAAATGATAACCTGATGGCCAAGTGCCAGAATTGCAGTATCCTGATATCTGTATATTGTGGTCACACATATCTGTCTACAATATATTTTCTTGTGAAAACAATAAACAATATATACTCAACTTAGCAATTGCACTCAGGCCTAGCCTTCAAGTTAGTAGAATAAATAGATATTCATTAAAAAAGGCATCATTGTTGTGTTTTGTGTGTAAGTTCAGCCATATTAGAAGTGAAAGAAATCCACTCAGTAGTGCTAAGTTCACTGGTTGATGACTTGTAGTGGTAAGAATTAACTTTTAGATAACAAAATGGTACCTTAACATAAAGATAAATAGCATGCTGATGCTAATCACACTGCAAGACTTAACATATAAAACCAAAATATATTTCAAGAAAGAATAGGAAAAGAGATAGGGTCAGGGTTACAGATATCCCATTGGAAAGGAATACTTCTCATACTACAATATGCTGGTTGCAAGTTCATAACACTAAACAATTTGTAGTGTTTTGAGGGATTTAAATTACATTAATTTAGCTCAGGATCCTTACCCGAGAGACAAATCTTACTCTCGTTTATGCCACAAACTACTCAGATCTACTCATGGTCTGTTGCTGGTTTGCTGCACTGACAACTTAAGACTCTGGGCACCTTGCTGCCTTATATCAATGATAAGTCGATAACCAGTAAATTGTATCATGGAGTGATAGCCGATAGGTTATCAACAATATCACATTAACTTGTAATCCTTCCCTGCTCGCCAAACCTTTCTCGCTGTATGAGCATTAACCTTAATAAAATTGTGTTCAGACTGGCCCAACCAGCCGTTGTTCGTCTAAAAAATACATGATAAATGATCTACCATAAAATATAAACTAACCTAGGAAATCATATATGCATATCCTGAAAGTAATTATGCAATATCACATCTTCATTCCAGATGTAAAAGACTTGAAACAAAACCACCAAAAGTTGACAAACTACTAACTAAAACTTCTACGGGAAATAGGCAATGAAAATCCCTACATGTTTCCTCAAATCTAAATTCCATTGTTTTCGACGTTGAAGGTGCATACCGTTATCATTGATGTACCTCCGTCTCATAGATCACCAATCACAAGGAACAAACGTTAAACGTCAAACCATTATTTCCTCTCTCTCTCTTCAGGAAATTAAACAATTATTTTCCACTTTTAACATGTGAGAGGCAACAAATTTGTCACTCCGAATCACTGACATATGGGGTCTGAGTAACTGATATATGATCCATTAATTGATACATAAAGAGAGTGACAAATAATTAAATTATCCTTTCCCTTAACGAACTAGTGCGTGCAGCACAAACTCCAGGGCCACTGCAACTAAAAACTAGATTTAGAGAACCAGGACAACCATTACACAAGAGGACTCCAAAACAGCAATGCTACGATGATGTACTCATGCACATCTTCCCCAGAATCTGAGCGTTCGACCTTCCCCAAGTCAAGAAAACGCTAAGTTAGCGCAGCAAGCAATGATTGAAGCGCTAAAAGTAGTGTGTTTTTTTTTCGCATAACTAACACTGGTTGGATTCCAACGCCATTCGAACCGGAGAAAACAGGAAAAAAAAAACATACGGCTTGGCCGCACAAGCACAGTAAGACTGGGGGCGTGGGGAGCACCTCGAAGACGAAGCGGTCGAGGAGGAAGCGGACGGCCGGGAAGAAGGCGACGAGGAAAGGGAGCGCGAGGAAGTCGTCGTAAGCCGGGTAGGCCTCGCGCTCCCAGTCCGCCGCCGCCTGCAGCTGGCCCGCCGCCGCCGCCGCGAGCCCCATCGCCGGCGCCCAGGCCCGGCCGAATCGAGGCGGATTGCCTCCGGCTCGTGGCCGTGAAAACCAGAAGAAGATCGAGGGGAGTCGACCTCGATTGGACAGCCTGCCCCCCTTCTCTGACTCCGCCCGCCCTGTTGCTGTTAGCTGCAGTCTCCTCGCCTCTTTTTACTGCTGCTCCGCTTCTCCCTCCCCATAAGTTATATAAAATTAATGTAGTAGCGGTGAAACGAAAAAATTGATAATTTACCATTTAATTAATATTAATAAAATATATTCTTATTAATAACTAGTAGTGGGCCCGTGCTACGCAACGATAAAAATCAAAAAACAAATATTTGTTAGATAGTTAAATTAACGACTTTTGATTATTTGGCAACGACGGAAATTAACAACTTTTGATTATTTGGCAACGATGGAGGGGCTAGGGGATGGGGACCGTAGATGGAGCCACGTGAGGCCGGGCGTGAAGTGGCGTGGGGTCTCGAGGCCGACGGTGGAGCCATGCAAGGTCGGGCGCAGGAGCTCGAAGCCAGCGGTAGAGCCATGCGAGGCCAGGGCAAAGGGGTCATTGTCGATGGTAGAGCCCCGCGAGGCTGATGACGGAGGGGTGCGGGGCCTATGATAGAGGGTGCGGGGCCGGTAGCTCCAAAGCTCAGGTTCGGCCAAGCAAAATTACACAGGGATAGGACAGAAAGCAAAATTACATAGGGATAGAATAAAAATTTACAGAATAAAAAACAAAAAAAATATATTATTATTATTCGATTAAACAATAAACAAATTCATAAACCCCTTCAAAAATATTCAAGTGCTATACAAAAGCTAATATAATATCTGAACCTACAAAAGCTAGAACACCCTTTCAATCGATATGTGATAAGCTTTTAAACAAGAACATTTGACATGCAAGCTGCTTATCCATCCCAAATTTATCTCTACTCCATCAGAATGAACTCGTGAGCTTGTTCTGTCCCAACTGCCAAGCTAAAACCTCGCGTGATTCAGTCTGGTTAAACAGGGCAGCCTGCAATTGTCCGAAGAAGGATGTAGTGATGCACATTATCAGGATTATTTTGAAAAAACGACGTATCGAAGTATTGCCGTACCGCGTGTCCTTATCCACGTATCTAGGGTAACATAGTGGTCAAATACCAAAGGTGTATGTTTATAAAATAAACTCTTTAGCATATTATAAATCATTAAGGTGAATAAAAATCTTGTAGGCCACGTAATAAACAAAGGCATTAATGAAAATAACTCATACAGGGTTTATATAGAACATCATCCTTAGCATTGGATTTTGCAGCAATAATGTATAATTTTTTCAAAACAGACAAATCAATAGCTACAATTCTCTTTGCTACTACTTAATTTCCTATTAACACTTTTTATAGCATGTATGAGAGAAAAAACAATATTATGACATATTGTTTATCACAAACATTGTTTAGAGTATGACATTTATTTAAACACGTAAAAGAGAGCTGCGTACAGACAATTTTATCTATTCTGTATATGTTTGAGTAGAAATATTAAATTAAACCAGATGCAAAACACTTGTGCTACAAAAAGCAAGATAGATTCAAGGAGGAAACATATAGCCAGCAAAATAGTTGTGGCAAGCTCCATTATTTTGCCATGCAAGCAACTTTACAAAAACTGATAAAATGTATAGTTTCATATTTTTAATGCTGGTATAAAAATATACATGTAGCTTGCATGTATTCACCGGTGTAAAATTATTTGTAGATGAATACATCAACACCATTTTTTTAATGGAAATCACAATATGTCCTTGATACTATTCAACGAAAATTATGCATGTTTTATAATCGCAGCTTAGAGAAGCAAAAATCAAACTGCAAAATACTTTCTTTGAGGTACTTGCCCAAACCCTTTTCAAACAGCCCAAAAGAATTCATGATCATCAAGCATGCCACCGGTTATTTTCAGAAACCTAGAACTGTAATTGAAATGTTTTTAAAGCCTAGATGGTCATTATACATTGTTGCCTTAAAAAACATTTTGCTGAAGACCGGTAGCATAAGCGTGGGAAGAACTAAGAAATCGCACCCAAAGTACCTTGCTACAAAAATGTAATAATCTCCATCTCCACAAAATAAACAATTGACCCAGGTCCTAAACTCCTAAATAATCAGAACTCCCACCCAATATGATCTCAAATTATCAATACATTTATAGAATATTTAGAACTCATAAGAATGAGCATTTCTTTATGCATATAAAGTAATGATATATTCAGACATTTCAAACCGACGAAGCATATAAAGCAAGCAATTCATTGATGCAATGGCAAAATCTTCAATCCCTAAACGCACGTCGATCAAAAGACAGTAGCCCAGTACCTGAATCCGCATGTATATTCCGCGCGCATATAAATCCTCTAGGCCCACGATCGATGCTCTGAAACTGACATGAAGAAAGGTTGATGCAAGGCAGAAAGTCAGAAACTTAACATTTAGCATAGTGCGGTACACTGATACATGCACAATTGTAAAATTTTAAACCCCCTATTTTAGCATTACCAAGTAGACCAATAAGTAGTGCCCACAGAACCGTGAGGAGACTACATGAGGTTAACCAGAGCATGTAGCTTACTGCAAACATACAAGCAATTATATGACAAGTTCATTATTGCTTTTAAAATTAGTAAAAACTTTGCTGAAAATCCATAAAAATGAATAATATTATAAAGAAAATGGGGGGGGGAAGATACCTTACTTTATGGATGGTCTCATCTTTGGGCTAAATGAGGTGCAAATTGTTTGACGGTCCTTGTGAGTTTCTCGTTGAACGTAACTGAGAAACTACATATCAAGCAAATGCTTCTGTTAAGTAAAAATGACATATTATGAAGTCTGAACTAATGAACTCTGAACCACAGAGGTTCCAACTATCAAGTATGACAAATTACCAGTAAGATAAAGAATATTCAGTATAACCAAAATAATATCAACAAGCTGAACCAAAATAATATTTCTAGGCTGATGTGTCTACATAACTTGAGATGTTCAGTATAACCATTACTTAGATTGCGGACAAAAATAAAATACTAACGGGGTCACTCTTGAAGAAATCCAGTGATGTTCGAGTGAGGATGAACCAACGTTTTTTCCATGATTTCCATCCAATTCCTGAAATAGTAGATAGATTCTTAAAATCAATGATGTTGTTTCTGCCTCAAAAAACCAAGTTACAGAGCACTGTTATGCACAAGTGGGAATAGTAAATGTGTGACACAAATAGTTTTACTTTTGGACGATATGAAGAGAGGGCCACTCTTAAATACATAGTTAGAGGGAATTGTGATGTCAGAAATAATGCAATTATAACGGTAAATATAAATATGTAATAGTAGATATCAGAAATGCAAACTCTTGTCTTAATCAAAAGTTCCATTATAACGAGGACATCCAGATGTCTTGTAGTCAGGCGAGCAGACATGCAATTCGCAAACTTAAACACTGAATGTACAAAGATTGTTCATCTGTGACACAATGGGGGGAAAACTACATCAAATTCTTCACTTCGCTGCTCTAGATTCCCATTCCCCCTTCACCCCAATCCCAAGTCTATCAGACACACGTGTAACAACCCCAAAATAAAAAGGGAATAAAATAAAGGGAAAATAATATTAAATAAATTTCTGAATTTTGTTATTAAAGAAAATCCTAAAAGAGCCCTATTAAAGCCAAACAGAGACAAATATCCAAAATTTGGACTTGAAAATTTTATGGGATAAACTAGAGACCAAGAAATATTTTTGAGAATTGTTGCAAAATTTTTCCAACAAATCTTCAAGCTTTAAGTAAATATTTGAATTTCTGGAATTAAATTAATTAGAAAAATAATTTAAATTCTTATTGGGCCGAAACCCTGAATTCTCCTCCCAGAGCCTTTCGGCCCAGCCCAGTCCTGCCCCTCTCGCTGACAGGCGGGGCCAACCTGTCGGTGCCAACCCCCTCTCTCCTCTCTCGCGCCCTCGGCCGGCCCCACCTGGCAGCCGCACCCCGCGCCCCCAGCCTCTGCCATCGATGGCCCACCTGTTGGCGCTATGGTTTTTGTTCGGTCTATGACAGGTGGAGCCCACCTGTCATATCCATCTTCCCCGCGCGGAAGGGGGGGATCTCCTTCCTTTCCCGACGCCCCCCCCTTGCCATACTCGCCGCCAGCCGTCGCCATTCACCGAATCGAGCCCTGGATCACCTTCCTTGATCGCCAGTGATCCTCTTCCGCCCATACCCGACGCGATTTCATCCCTTTGGAAGCCAATCCGTGCTGTAGGAAAGTTCGCTGGAGTGATGGAAATCCTCCTCGGGTTTCCCTCTTCTTCCTTTCCAAACCGACGCCGGCGAGCCCTATAAAAGGTCTCCCACCCTCGCCGCAACCCGACCACACCGCCAGAGCCTAGGCACCGCAGTCCCGAGCCACTGCCACCCTTTTCTAGGGTTCTCCCCTGTTTTCTCTCCGGCAAGCCCTCGTCAGCGCTCCAAGCCACCGCCGCCCCCGCCGTAGCCACCATCGGGATCCCCTCCGCCTCCTCTACCTCGGCATCGCCTCCGCTGGACCGGACACCCACCGGAACACCTTCGCCACCGCCAACCCGAGGACATCGCCGCCCTCTCCTCGTCGCCGGCCGCTGCCACTACCCCATCGTCGACATCACGGGTATGCCGGGATCCCCCTTGTGCCCCCTTTCCATTTTTGGCCTCAGTCGTGCCCTAGGACCTCGCCGTCGCCGGGAATCCCTCGCCGGAGCTCTACCGGAGTCGGGGAAGAAGGGGAGTAGATACCCTTCGCTGCGTGCCGTGCCGGACGGGGCGGTAGCCGTCCGATCAGGAACGTGCGGTACAGATTAAAAGTGAAACCGAGCGCCCAGATTCACGGTTGACTTCTGTTGACCGGTACGGTCCAATCTGGACGCTCGGATCTTCATTAAATCATGACCGTCGGATCTGGATCCGACCGCGACCACGTGCCTGGCTCACGCGCGAAGTCGTTGGGTCACGGTGAACCCAGTTCACCGTGGACCAGAGACTGATTTCTGTTTAAAATAAAATTTCACCATTTCAATTCTGGAAATTTTGTCTTTTTATTCTCTACACTTTTATACAATAAAAACAATAGGTTTATTTGGCACATAATAATCTTATTAAATAATAAAGAAAAGTCCCCTTTAGGGATTAATTAATATTTCAATAAAATAATTCAGATAAACCCTTAAAAATTTATAAAATAATATCAGAAGATACAATGGCTCTATTTCACTGTTATTAACACAATAAGAATGGAAGGACCATGTTGTCCATGACATTTTTTTAATTAACCTTCCTAAGACCCCTCTAGGGTTTAATTAATTTTCCATTTAAATAATACAGAAAAACTCTTAGAAATTATATAATAAATTTTTGATGATATATTGAATCCAGTACACTGTTTATAAGTCAATAAAAATATAATAAGTCATTTTGCCCATTTTAGATTCTTAAATAAACATTTCCAAGACACTTTAAAACAAATGATTAATTTATATAATGGAAATACAACACTTTACAAAAATATCATGCAAATAACATAATAACTTCAAAAGGACTTAGTGACTTGATTCTACTGTTTTAATACAATAAAAATAACATGTTCACTTTGCTCACTTTAATCTATTAATTAATATCGCAAAAGCCCTGGTAGGATAATTAAGTAATGCATATAATAGAAGTTAAACACTTTATAAAAATGTCATGACAATTTATATAATGAACTCAGAGGACTCAATGACTTTATTCCACTGTTTGTAATATAATAAAAATAGAATACTCATCTTGTCCACTTTGATCTATTAAATAATATTACAAAGGCCCTTTTAGGACATGTAATTAATGCATTTAAGAAGAAGCCAACCCTTTATAGGAAATATCCTAAAAAAATTTATATAACAACCTCAGGTAACCTAATAACTTAAGTCCAGTATTTTTACTACAATAATAATAAGGTTATTCAATACCTTTTTACTACAACTTTAAAAAGGGAAAAATAAAATCCCCTTAGGAAAAATAATTACATCAAGTTATAAAATTAAGGAATCTCATTAAAAATTAATCTTAAATGTTTAAGTAACAAATCCCTAAAAGTTAAGACTCTATCTCCTATACTTTATCCAACATAAACATGTATGTTAGTATGATTGATTGTTTTGGATTGTTTATTGAATGCTTTATTTACTTTTCCGTATCGAGAAGACTACGACGTCGTCGAAGATCCAGAGTTCTATTCCGAGGTTGCACCTTCACCCTTTGCGGATCAAGGCAAGTCATCGACCCTTCTGTGAAAACAGTTGATCATCATTGAGCCCATGTTTTAATAAACTATCGCTATAACTCATAGGTTAATATTGCATTAGTCAAATATCAAGCTTTACACTTATATTTATTAGGTCCCCGTCCTTGTGTGCAAACCCAAGCCATGCTTATTGAGCCTTAACTCCTTGTCACTCTACAAATATTATATTAGCTAGTGCCCAATGTACCGGCACAACTGCTATAAGATAAAAATAATGAGTCGTAGATAGATGGATTCTGGTATATGAAATACCCCGTTATTCTTGACTCTGGACTCTGTTGGAGTTAGGTATGTTATAAGTATGGTGGGTTCCGGGTGCAAGCTCGGGTTTTGGTATGTCGCACCCGGGGCACTATAAGGACCGGTCTGCGGGATCTGTTGCAAAGCACTTCCGTACCAACCACAAGTCTAATGGGTAAGTCCTAACTGGAAGTGTGGAACACTCCGTCTCTCGGCACCATAGTGGAGGGGGCAAGGGGCTAGCCTGCGGGCGACTTGTACCAAAGGAGGCTCAAGGGGGGGTATGGTGGGGCACCGACGCGTCGAGACACCATATGAAACCTATAAGAGGGTGCTGTTGAGTCGGGGAAGACCATATGGAAGGTTTTGGCACGAGTTCCCGTGAAATGGGTCATCTCGTTACACTTCGGTGTAAGTGATGAGTGCGTGCCTTGTGGGTACAGTGGTACATCTCTGATCAGAGTAAAATCAATCTTTTCGAAAAGCCGAGCCCACGGTCAAAGGCGGGTTGTGTGACTACTCGCAGTTAGTTTACAATTGGTTGAATGTTCGAGTTATTCATGGCATGTAAGGACTATTGTGCGAGGAGGTGAAACGTACCCCTCGAGTTAGAAAGTGATGATGCATACACATGTTTACTTTTCCGTACTAATAAATTGCTCACAATTAATGCTTTACAATTATGCTGCTTCCGCAAAATTAGCCACTATCTCCCTTGTTATTATCCTGCATTATATTTGCATTCGGTGGCTTGCTGAGTACATCTGTACTCACCCCGTTGACTTACAACATCAGAGCCCGTCTACTACGAGGAGGATGAAGGTCTGGAGTAGCGACCCAGTCAAGGCGAGACTGGAAGGAGGCGTTCATCTAGGACCCTTATTTTATTAGTTTCTCTTCATCTTTATTCACTTTTGTACTAATACGGTCTACGAACCGTGAATGATTTGCTCGTATTGTACATGGTCGCATGATGAACGTCTTGATTTATTGATTTTCTATGGAATTTCAATAAAGTCGTGATTTATTAAATCGGGGCGCGACAACACGCCACCACAAGGATCAAATATCACTCAGCCTGCAGAAGCATCAATGTTCTCATACATCTCTAAGGCCACATCTGGACACTACAAGTGTCCAATTTCAGGCTTTTAGATGACACTATAGAGTGCTTCCATTTTCATGCCATGTTAAGATGATCCACTCCCAAACACTTCCAGTCACATTACTGTTGCAACAACTATAATCCAAACCAAATATCTTCCGCCATGCAGTCCGCCGGTCACTCGTGAGGCCACAACCTCCAGATTACACCTCCAGGACGTCCAATAGAATTCAATCCAAATGCAATAGCAACATCACACCTCCATCACTCGCTCACATCACCACCTCCACTGATTGAACTCAATGTAGCATCTATGCACCAGTCCATCTGAAGCTTGCAAAATTTAAACCGTAGGATGTATAAAAAGGTAGTCATACAATTCTAACTAAAGAACATATACTTGATGGGATAATTGTACGTACTTTTGGCATAGATAGCCTCCTGAAGATCCGCGACCTTGGCCTGCAAAATGAACTCACGAATCAACTAAAACTCAAATTTTTACACGAGATTGAACCAAACCCTATCGCCCCCCCACAAGAACAAGACCCAGCCAGAGTACCAGACCAAACCAAGAACCAGAAGAACGAGACAATGGAACGAAATAATGGATCAGGAGGGCGATGACCGAGAGACATACCAAGTCCTTGAGCTCAATGTCGCCCCTGATGACCTCCTGACTGCTCCGGAACACGATGGACACCTTCATCCCGCCCTCCGCCGGTGCGAGCACGGTAGAAGCAGTGGCACAGCAAGAGGGTTCTATGGCCCGGTGTTGCTTTTGTGGAGGCGAGCGGGACTCCATCGTCGGGCGAGGGAGGCGAGTAGAACGACGTCGGGCTAGGGAGGCGAGCAGAAGGGCGACAGTGGGCAGGGAAGGGATGGCCTGCCGCGGGATTATGATTTTTTTCTAGGGTTGGCGCGTGGCCGGCGGGCGGTGATAAATGGTGCGATAGTGCGGAGCATTAAGAATACACGGTTGAGATTGATTGTCGGAAATTTTGGATGAATAGTTGGAGTTGAGAGAAGGTGATCAACAGTGGAAATTGTTTCAATGAGTATGAGTAAGTAATCAATGGTCCAGATTGTCCAGATGAGTAAAAACAACTCGTCTATTATATAGTAGTATAGATAAAACAGTATCATAAATTGGTATTTAATTAATATTAATATATTAGAATATTAAATAAATAAAAATTATTATTGGAGAATCGAAACGAAAATAGGCACGTACACAAAAACTAACTTTTTAAACAAAGTTTACTGTTTTATCTTAATTTTATTTTTAATTCTTTTCTCTCATCTATTTCTTTAGATGACTCGTAGGCTCGTAGCCAACTGGTAGCGGTAGTAGTTGCAGAGTACCCCCGTACTACTGTACTAGTTTAATGATTAGCTAAAAATTGTGAATGTTATTTTTTAAAAACTATGGTCGATTTATACTTTAGCATAGACGGAGTAAAACTAATTTCCCTAATTGATATTATGTATTTAGTTTACTTAGATAAGGTCATGTTTGGATCACATAAACTAATTATTAATAGCTAATTTTTAATTTTAGTTCATTCAAACAACCCAACTAATTACTAAACTAATTGTTAGTTCGTGAGCCAACAAATGGTTAGTTGTTAGTCCACAAAAGTGAACTAATGGGAGCGGGTCTCCTTAATCTTTTTTTATGTATTAGTCCAAGTATCCACACGGATGTGAACTAATTTTAGTAAACTAATTATTAGCTAAATAACTATTAGTTATAACTAACAATTAGTTTTAGTCCATCCAAATGGAACTAAACGGTGTTAGTCAATCTTATCATATTTGACTCTCTTCTAATCTTCCGGATAAACCTATTTGCGAGTGAGGTTATATTGGCAAGTGTAAATCAAATTTATCGAGAGAGTGTACGACACGTACGACATATCCAGATGCATATAGTCTAACACTTAGACGAATATTATTATTATTAACATTAACGAGTCAAAGTGGATCGTTTTTGTAATGTGTGATAATGGTCTAGTGCAGGAGGTTTTTTAGGCGTGTCACGTTATTTGATTTGATTTTCTATTGTAAGCTGGAGTCTCCACCGCAGCTACCTTGATTCTTATTTTGACTTTCAAATAAAGTCGGGTTATATGTTTTTTTCTCCAAATTATTATTATTATTATTATTAAAAGGAAAAGGAGTAAGAGATGAGGTTTTTACCACGGAGAGTAAATAATTTTTGTTTGTTGGTTTGCTGCAACAAACAAGATGAGAGAGGTTGCTGCGCTGCATCTATCAGGCTGATGTGATTTGAGTTAAATTATGAGTAAATTTCGTGTAAGTAGTTTGATAAAATTATTCCAAAACTTGCTCGACGCTGCGCTGCAACTATTTTTGATCGTGGGCTGGGCCTTACACACGTCAGGCCCATCCCACAAAATGTGGGCCCAGAAGGCCAGAACCTTATCTCCCCGTTCCTTTAAATGTTCGATCACTCGCGCACTCGGCTGGCTCCTCGGGCTCAAATCACCTCGTCGCCGGCCGGAATGCTCGTCGTCGTCTCCTCCTCTTCCCGCCTTCCCCTCCACTTCTACCGTGCCGCCAACCCGCGCCCTCCTCTCCTCGATCCTCGCCGCCTCCGCTTGCTCTACAGGCACCGACCCCTCCGCCGGTGCCGCTTGGGCTTCCTCCACGCCATCGCCGGGACGCGCGCGGGCATCGTGATCGACGTGGACGAGGTGGATGAAGTCGGGGATCGCGACCTCCCCGTTGACGTGTCCTTCACCCGGAGGCTACCGCCGGTTCTCACCCTCGGGGACGGCCTCGCTGCACTGCGGCAGGCCGCCGAGGAGGTCAAGGCCAGCCCGCCTGCGGCTGCGAGCGGCGTCGTCCGCTTCGAGGTGAGCCGCCGCAAGTCTGTGGGGGATGATACGCTCGCTAGTTCGCGACATGTTGTGCTTAGGATTTTTTTGTTGGTTTGGTTAGGAAATTTTCGCTCCTATGCCCCATAATCAAGTGACATTTGATATTTTGCCATAATCTGCGAATGACAACCGGCCAGTCGCCACATGTTATACACCCATGTAGCAAATGCCAGGCATGAGAGCAAATCCACTTTTGGGTTGAGAGTATCTGTTGCATTTAATGTTCGGGAGGGTGCGGCGGCGAGGCAACATGATCCCTCTGCAAATTTTAATACAGTAGAAATTACTGTGAAATTGGATCATCGCTCAGATCCCTGATGTAATGGACGTAATAGAGCTGGCATCTGGCTCACTGTTTTTGTTCTTCCATGGATTTGGATTTGTTTGGCTCGTACTGTCTAAGCAACACTTGAAAAAAAATGATGATTAATTCACAATCCAACGGTGCAGGTGCTTGTACCCCCCAGTACGAAGGCGCTCAAATGGCTGTGCACACACTTTAAGAGATCGTCGTTGTTTCCTCAGTTTTATTTCTCGGGGAAGCTAACCTCTGATCCATCAAGTCAACTTGAAATCTCTGGCGTTGGTTCTGCAATTTGGTTGCATGGTTCCTCTGGAGTAAAAAGTGGGTTTGATTTGATATCAAGGTGCCCCTCTCTATTGCATTCCTCATTGTGTGTGTGGCGTGCGGTGATTTTAATTTTAACTAAATTAGGACCTATTTTGGTTGCAGATATCTTTCGTTTAATTCACATTTGGTTAGAGCTTATGGATCAGTAGGTATGAAGTATGATAAGGAATTATTGTCAATAGAGGAGAGCATTGGCTCATTTTACTTCTTTATTCCTCAGGTAACAGCCTTTAATTTCTTGTGGCACGGACTTTAACTTCATGAATATCTTATCAGCTTGATGTGAGATACACACTTTAGTTCGAAGCCATTCTGAATTCAGCAAGAGAAAATCCTAGAAGAAACAGTTTTACACCGGCAGTTTTCTAGTGGTCCTCAAAGCAATCTGTTAGTGCAAGAAGATTTCTTGCTCAAGTACTACCTGTTCTGGCATGCATGAGAGGCACTGGTACTGCAATTGAATTGACAAAACTGACATATCAGTTAGCCTATCATTTCTCAATCACATTCTATGTAAAATGCTGAAAAATCTAAATAAACAATTTAGACAACGACCAACATGCTTTATGATCAACTTTGCATGACGAGTTACCAAGTGTTTAGTTTAGAGAGCCTAACTCAGTGACTGGATCGTCAGAGTATTGATTGAAATGCTTGATTGAGTATTAAAGCCACAAAACAATCCCATTAGCTATTTCGTGTAAAATCTGTTGTCCTTTAATTTATCCTCAAATTTTTGAGCACTAGTACATGTGTCAGGGTCGGCATTGTATATGCCAGAAGGAAGAAGAATTAATCCCTTCTGCAAGGGCCGGTCTTGGGCTAGCCCTAAGTAGGGCCGGTCATGGGCTAAAGCCCTGGATTAGGCCGGCCCAAGCCTAGGGGCTGGCCTAGCTGTTAGTCATTAAAGAGTCCAATCTGTTAGTCATTAAAGAGTCCAGTCTATTAATTATTAAAGAGTCCAATCTGTTAGTCATTAAAGAGTCCAGTCTGTTTTAGATGGAGTCCTATTGAGTCCTTAAGTTAGAATTAGAATTCAGTTAGTTTCCTAGCAGATTAGATCTTCTATTGTGTCTATAAATAGCAAGCTGTAATTAGGGTTAAAGGCAATAACGAAGAAAGTCTATTACCTCATCTAGTTCTCTACTTCTCATCCAGCTTCTCTTGTAGCGGATCTGCTACAACGCTAACTCTTCCCATCATGGGGAAGCCACCAAAGAAGCCTTCCGTGCCGAGGCCTCCTACATCCCACTCGTATCCCATCAGATCGTTACCTGCAACACATAACAACATTGAAAGTAATGCAAATGCTAAGGGCTAAAAGTGGAAATAAACTTGGACGAAGAATGTGTATTTATTTTCCTGCATTCTTGCATACAAGTCATATAGGAGGCAGTAAGCATTTACATAATTATTTTTTGGTTATCATCTGCAATTCAGCCAATTCTGCATTCATAATGTAGATATTTGATCTTACAACATTCATGATGCTCAGCAAATTGAATTTACAGGTTGAGCTGAGTGAGTTTGATGGCTATTCCATGTTATCATCCACCATCATTTGGGATGATTCTATATCTCATACATTTGAGGACTCCATTTGTTTATTTGAATCTCTTTTCAGTCAGGTATTTGGAACTAACTAGATAAATAACAAATCATTAGGGGTGATGTAGCGTTTTCATGTTGTTTTTAATTATTAATTTTCCTTTTTATATTTGTTTCCTTGTAAGCTACGGAGTAGCTATGTTTTTTCAGCTACTATCTGTAATGCAAGCATGGTAGCAAGTTACATTGGAGAATCGTGTTCATCAGAGAACGAGAATACACAATTGGTACATATTTCTATAAATCTTAATTACTTTGGTGATGGTATATTGCTAAAAAGTAAAAACTTTGTTGATGGCATTCTTTTCTAAGTATGTAGACATGTGCTTTTCATTCCCCACTTCTCAAAGCCCATCTCTCGTGAAGCCTCAATTCTGTCAAGCCTTTACACCAATGTTCACATTTGCACCATTCCAATTTTCTTACTTCTATTTCCTAATTACTAACCAAATACCCATGCGTTGCAAGGGATTTCAATATATATCATTTGTTATAAAAATCAAAATTATATGTATTTCCCTAGAAAAAAATATACCATTTACCCACAAATATTAGTGCACAAATAGCTAAGCCACATGAACAAATAGTATATTTACCTGTCCGCAAAAATCCCATCAACTCCAGTGGTAGTGGTAGGTGGCAGATTCACCGCCATCACCACAACTATAATAGAAATTTCACATGTTTTGAGACTGAAATATAATTTAGCCGTATCTCAGAAAATGAGAAGTGCAAATTTTTGCAATTTTCTCTAGTCCTCTATACCAAAATACATGGGGGAAATGTTGAAAAGTTCTCATTCTTTAGTGCTATGACAGGTAGCTCCTTATTGTTTGAAGTTTGCAACAATTGCTCCTCCTACTTCCAAAGGCCATTCTTTCCACCATTATTTGGAACAAATGTTGAAAAATACTTGTGTTTTTAGAAAAAAATAGATAAATGAAACATCTATATCTTTGAAGTTTGAACAAAGAGATATAACATACTGATTTCCGAAAAATAGCTATTGCTAATGAGAGATTGGTCATTCATGTTGTATTCCATGTAGAGTTTTGGCTATTCATCTTGAACCAGTTTGTGGAATATGGAGCATCCTGCTAGTTTGCGCCAAAACACTTTTTATAGTTGGTTTTGTTATGGGCAGGGGGTTGGGACACGTTAGAAGAGGGAATGTGCCGTATACCAAATTGTTATGGGTAGGGGGTTGGGACACGTTAGAAGAGGGAATGTGCCGCAGATTGTATTCAAAAGAGGTCACCGGCCGTGGCCCTGGACCCCGCCGGCGCGCCGGAGTCGCTATGGCTGCGACGGCGCACCAGAAGGGCAGGGATCGGCAGGAGCAAGATACAATCTTTGGCTCCCTTCCCTCTCTGCTAGGCTCCATATTATATAGAGCTAGATACAACTGAATTCTAGGAAATAAAGGCTGCAACAGAATTATAACAGAATTCTATTACTAATCCTGGGCCTCCTGGGCCTTCTTCTTGCGCCGTCCATAGGGAACCCCATACATCACAGTTTTGTACTACAACAGTAATCTGATATTCCTATTATCATCTGACATCAAAGTGTTTTTGTCATGACTGGTATTCATTATCAGCGTCGCAAGAAGAACAAACCAGAGCCCCGTCCAACAATGGCTATTCCAGAAACTTCTAGAGTGATGTAAGCTGCCAACAGCTAATAAGTCTGTTATGTGAGCTGCCATCAGCTAATAAGTCTGTTAGGAAGTTGTTAGAGGGTTTAGCTGGAGCATTGTGTCTATATAAACAATGCATCCAGAGGAGAAGGGGTGTGGAAGAGTTTGTACTCAAATATGTAACTCCTGGCTCTTCGGCAAGGTGCCAAGACGCCCAAGTGCCGGCGAGTTCCAAGAGTTCGTCCACCAATCAATCACAAATACCAACTACGTCCTCGAATTCTTTGGTTACCCTCATCTGATTCCCAATCCCGTGACAAACTGGTATAAGA
Source organism: Zizania palustris (assembly GCA_019279435.1). NCBI lineage: Eukaryota > Viridiplantae > Streptophyta > Magnoliopsida > Poales > Poaceae > Zizania > Zizania palustris. Next base: position 35,138,173 of record JAAALK010000287.1, on the reverse strand, counting down.
GCCAGATTTGTCCACCAAGCCTTCCTCGGTTGCGGGTGCGGGAAAGGAAGCAGCGTCTTCAGGAGATGATCTCGGCAAGAGGTTGGACCGGTTGGAAGAATTGGTACGCAGCATTGCTGGAGACCTTCGCGACGTCAAGCAACAACAGCAATGTCTCGGGGTAGTTGTGCTTCGTCTGGAGGAGAATTGCCCGATCACTTCGGGGGAAGGAGTTGCCGGGGTGGCCGCAACAGGAGTAGCGAGCCACAGCGGCAACCAAGCCTTACCTCCATCCAATTTGGATGATCAACCACAGAACCGCAATCAGAGCGGAAATTCTGGATTCTACTCGGAATATCATTACTCTTCGGTTCACAAAATTGAATTCCCTAAGTTTGATGGAACAAGGGATCCAATGTCTTGGCTAAATTGTTGTGAACGATATTTCATGCTTCGTGGAACTCCTGAACATCAACGGGTTCAGTATGCCTCATTTTATCTCTTGGATGATGCCCAAATTTGGTACCATAGACTCGAGATGAATGGGGGACCTCCTTCATGGCCACATTTTGTCCAGCTTGTGCATTCTCGGTTCGGTCCGCCACTCACAGAGAGCCCAATTGGCGAGTTAGCGCTGCTCCGATGCGAGGGATCGGTGGATACATTCTGCAATAAATTTATGGCACTGTCCTGCAGAGATCCAAATATATCAGAGGTGCATCAGGTGCAACTGTTCATGGCAGGACTTGGCCAGCCGCTCAAAACAGATGTAGCACTTCATAAACCATCAACACTGGATGAAGCTATAATGCTGGCAAGAGCCTATGAACAACAGACCACGATCACTACTGCAGTACGTCCATACTCTTGGATTACTGCCAAATCTCCATTGCCTATGAACACAGGGTCATCAACGGCACAACCACAGTCGCAACAGTCTTCATCTAGTTCGGTTAATCAAGCTACTGTCAAGAAGTTTACACCAACAGAAATTGCAGACCGGAGTACAAAGGGGCTATGTTTTAGATGTGATGAGAAGTTCACACCTGGTCATCGTCACACTTGCAAGCGGCTATTCTCCATTGAGTTGTTAGACGAGGATGATGATGATGAAGTTGGGTCAACCATTTCTCTGGCAACAATGACCAGTATACATCCTCGTACAGGCCATACAATGCATGTTATGGTTACCGTTGGAAAAATAGAGTTACGTGCGCTATTGGATTTAGGATCTACAGACAATTTCATTGACACTGCAACAACAGATTGTGCAGGCATCTCTTTCACTAGTGGCGCAGGAATTCGGGTGGCAGTGGCTAACGAAGATCATCTCTCTAATACTGGCCGCTGTCCCAATCTGGATATCAGCATCGCCAAGGAACATTTTACCATATGCTGCTATGGCCTCAATCTTGATTCATTTGACATGGTTCTGGGGGTACAGTGGCTAGAGTCACTCGGGCCAATACTTTGGGATTTCAGCCGCCGAACTCTGGCATTTGTCCAGAATGGCCGTCGAGTGCTCTGGTCTGCAGCACCAAATCTAAACAAGACACATTGTCTTGCTGTTACTGCTGCACCTGATATGCTGAATGAGCTCCTAGACCAGTACAATGATCTGTTCTGGGAACCAGTTGGACTACCACCGGCTAGACAGCGTTGCCATCGCATTCGCTTATCACCGGATATTGCACCTGTGGCAGTACGTGCTTATCGGTATGCATATACCCAGAAGGAAGAAATTGAGAGGCAGTGCACAAAGCTATTGCAGCTGGGAATTATTCGACCAAGTGAATCAGCTTTCTCCGCACCGGTTATCTTGGTCAAGAAGCACGACGGTACTTGGTGAATGTGTATTGATTACAGAGGGCTTAACAATAAAACAATCAAGGACAAGTTTCCAATACCCGTGGTAGAAGAGCTTCTTGATGAACTTCGAGGAGCAACATTCTTCACCAAGCTTGACTTACGATCGGGTTATCACCAAGTTCGTATGCATCCAGATGATATTGAGAAAACTGCCTTTCGGACACATCAAGGATTATTTGAATTTTTAGTTATGCCCTTCAGCTTAACTAATGCTCCGGCTACATTTCAAGCCCTAATGAACGAGGTGCTCCAACCATTTCTTAGATGTTTTGTCCTCGTCTTTTTTGATGATATTCTGATTTACAACGCCTCTTGGTCGGAGCATCTGCGACACGTCCGGTTGGTATTTGCAAAGATGCAGGAACATCAATTATTTCTAAAACGCTCCAAGTGTTCCTTCGGTGAGCAATAAGTGGTATACCTGGGACACGTTATTTCGGCAGCAGGGCTCGCCATGGATGATAATAAGGTTCAATCTATTCTATCTTGGCCGGTTCCTGCATCCGTTAAAGCAGTATGAGCGTTTTTGGGATTTGCAGGCTATTATCGGCGCTTCATACAAAATTTTGGCATAATTGCTGCCCCTTTAACTAAGCTTCTCTGTAAAGAAAGTTTCAAATGGTCCCCTGAAGCAGAAAAGGCTTTCCGAGCAATGCAGCATGCGTTAACCACGACGCCTGTTCTCCGATTGCCAGCACTTGACAAGGATTTCATAGTCGAATGCGATGCATCAGGGTCAGGTATTGGAGCAGTGCTACATCAGGGTGAGGGTGCTATCGCCTTTTTCAGCAAACAAATGGCTCCCAGGCACACTGGTTTGGCAGCATACGAACGAGAACTCATGGGTTTGGTTCAAGCAGTACGCCATTGGCGTCCATATCTTTAGGGATGATCGTTTCTAGTGCGCACAAATCATGTCAGCTTAAAGTTTTTGCTGGATCAGCGCCCATCAACAATCCCACAACATCAGTGGGTAATCAAGTTATTTGGATATGATTTCAAAGTGGAGTATAAACCAGGTGCTGCTAACACTGTAGCCGATGCACTTTCCCGCCGAGACAACACTGACCTGGCATCTATCCATGCTATTTCGATGCCATCCTTCCAATTGATGGATGATTTGCGAACTGAACTACAGAACAATCTAGATCTAATTCAGCTTCAGCAGGAAGTACAAACTGGAGTTAAAGGGAATTCCTGGTCTGTCATTGATGGGTTGGTCATTCACCGTGGACGCATTTACCTTCCACCCACATCACCCAGTCTCGTTAAAATATTAACGGCTGTCCACGGTGTCGGTCATGAGGGCGTTTAGAAAGCACTGCACCGTCTCAGACAGACATTCTTCATTCTTGGCAGCCGTGGTTTAGTACGTGACTTTGTGCGTGTTTGCACCATATGTCAACGTAACAAATCAGAACAACTTCACCCGGTTGGCTTACTTCAACCCCTCCAAGTACCATCTTCTGTCTGGTCAGATATTGCCATGGATTTTGTTGAGGCTCTACCCAAAGTAAACGACAAATCTGTGATTCTTACAGTAGTGGACAGATTTTCCAAGTATGCCCATTTTATTCCCCTTGGTCATCCTTATTCTGCGACCACTGTGGCACATGCTTTCTTTGGGGAAATTGTCCGACTACATGGCTTGCCAAGCTCTATCGTGAGTGATCGTGATTCTACATTTACTAGCAACTTCTGGAAAGAACTCTTCAAGTTATCTGGTGTTCAACTCCACTTGTCTACAACATTCCACCCGCAATCTGATGGCCAATCAGAGGCTGTAAAGAAGATTATATCAATGTATCTACGTTGCCTCACAGGAGATCGTCCTCGCCATTGGATTCAATGGCTTCCCTGGGCTGAATTTTGTTATAATTCGACATTCCAGAGCTCGCTACGCACATCGCCATTCCATGTCATTTATGGACGAGATCCTCCTGCTATACCATCATACACTTTTGGGGTAGCTCGTGTGCCGGCTGTGGAGGATCAACTGAAAACATGGGATGAATTCATTGCAGAAATCCGTGATCATCTTGAGCAGGCCCAACAATACTACAAAGCAACATATGACAAGAATCACAGATCACTGTCATTTGAGGTGGGCGACTGGGTTTGGCTTCGCTTGTTGCATCGTCCAATGGCTTCCCTCAATGTCCACAATCACAGCTAATAAGTATGTTATGTGAGCTGTCATCAGCTAATAAGTCTGTTAGGAAGTTGTTAGAGGATTTAGCTGGAGCATTGTGTCTATATAAACAATGCATCCAGAGGAGAAGGGGTGTGGAAGAGTTTGTACTCAAATCTGTAACTCCTGGCTCTTCGGCAAGGGGCCAAGACGGCGCCCAAGTGCCGGCGAGTTCCAGGAGTTCGTCCACCAATCAATCACAAATACCAGCTACGTTCTCGAATTCTTTGGTTACCCTCATCTGATTCCCAATCCCGTGATAGTTTTTGATTTTGTTGGATTCACCTTTCCAGGTTTACTTGGATGCTGAATTTCTTGCCAGAACAGATTGGAAAACTAGTATGCAAAAGGTATCCTCCTAACCTTGCAAGTTTCTTTAAGCTGATTTTTACTCTGTATTTGAGATTAAATGATTAATTCCTGCCTTTAATATAATTTATGCTCCTTCAAAATAATATCATTCTTCTTTATTTTTGGTTTACGGGTATTTTTTTCTATATCTTGCTGGAAGGCACATTTCACATTTGTAATAGTAATTCGGGGATTAGTCTACTTTTGATCCCTGCACATTGGATGTACTTCCTGAATAATCCTTCCATTAAAAGTTCCATAAATCCATAGTTTTGTAGCCACTAACAGGTTGCCACCCCAGGAGGGGGGCTACTTGTTTAGGTCTACTCCGCAAATTCACAGACCAGAAAAGCAAAGTCAGAAGTGCAGGCACAAACACAGACCTTGTTGCAAAGATGAGGGACAAACAGAATCTTCCTATGATTTTACCTTATTTTCAAATCTGTTTGTAGTTTATGTTCTCTGTTAAGACTAGATTTGAATTTATATCTCTGATCAGATCTGGCATTTATTCTTTTGTAGGAGAAATGTACGACTTCCAATCAGTCATTCATTCGGTTTTCTCCGCAATTCTTGTTTTGTGCAAGCATGGTAATATTCTACCTGGTTTTTCACTTCTGTACAGAGCCATCAAATAATTATGTTGAAATATAACGTCGCTGTAGCAAGCCTTTTCTTACATCACTTTCCTCTGTCTAATTCAAAAAATTGGTTAGCTTAAGAAATATAATATGTACTATTATGTCTGTAATTAAAGTTGTATTGTTCTAATGAATTTTTTAGGACTTACGTTTGCAAAGCAACAAAACTGAATCTTTCATTAAGAGCTGCTCTAACATTAATTTGGCATGGACATCCCTTATAGTTGAAGAATTTGTCAGGCTTGGTTTTACGGTAAGCTTAACTGATTATATAGTGTTACCATCTCTACCATGTTTCTGACCTGCTTTGCTTTAGTATTTCTGTATAGCTCCAGGTTCAAGATCATCCCCACTTGCACTTTCTGCTACAGGCCATCCTTTGACAACCTGTATATCATGTTATGATGAGCGTTCACTTGGATTTCATGCTCTTGGCTATGGGAGATCTTCCCGGAAGCCCGCAATAGTAATTACATCATCAGGAACTGCTATATCAAATCTCCTTCCTTCAGTGAGTTGGCAGATTTCTCATTCTTAATAATGTTTGTTTTCCTTATTGTTGGTAGAGACTTATGAAGATAAATATAATCTGCATGTTCCATACGGAAATCCATGCAGTAATGGATGCATGAAAGAGAAATATTGTTTCTAGTGTTTAATCGAGTTTCATATATAGGTGGTCGAGGCAAGTCAAGATTTCGTTCCACTTATGTTACTCACAGCTGATCGTCCTCCTGAGCTGCATGATGCTGGAGCCAACCAAGCCATCAATCAGGTATTGATAACCAGACTTAAAATTACAAAAGTAAAACCCATACAAGTAAGACCTACATAGTACATACCACTCTCTAGCAAAAACATATATATGGCACACAAGTAAAACCCATACAAGTAAGACCTATATTCCCCACACAAGTAAATGCCCACACATTGCACTAGGAATTAGCTGGAGCCTGGATTGTCATTCCAGTTTGTGCACCTCATTTATCTTTCTTGCCTTTTATGCACATACTGTTGCTATGGCTTATGCAAAATTGCAAACTCATTTTGTATGACTTTGTTGATCTGTTATTCTTGTGAACAACTCATCTCAACATTCTTAAAATATTTTCAGGTCAATCATTACGGTAGTTTTGTACGACATTTCTTTAGTCTCCCTCCACCTAATGATCAGATTTATGCAAGAATGGTTCTTACAACAGTTGATTCAGCAGCCTATTATGCAATGCAAGCACCTCAAGGCCCAGTGCATATAAACTGTGCTTTTAGAGAACCACTAGACTACAGGTATCAAGATTGGAGTGTTGAATGTTTGAAAGGATTGGATAAATGGTTTATAAATAGCGAACCATATACTATATACCTAGGAATGAAAATGGCCTCTGCATTAGGTGATTATTCTTGTTCTGTAATGGAAGTTCTGGATATCATAAAGAAGGCAAAGCAAGGGCTTTTATTAGTTGGTGCTATTCATACAGAAGATGATATGTGGACTGTGGCTTTATTAGCTAGACACCTTTCCTGGCCCGTTGCTGCTGACGTTCTGTCTGGACTGCGAATGCGGAAAGTACAGAACTCTTTTCCGGGACTGGATAAGAGCATTTTGTTTCTAGACCACATAGATCAAATTCTATTGTCTGAATCTGTTAAAAGATGGATAAGTCCAGATGTTATTGTCCAGGTTTATCTCCTAATTCTTTTTGTATTCCATTTTCTGCATCGTTACCTTATCATTGCAATTCATATATATATATATATATTTATTTATTTATTTATTATGCTGTTGCTATTTTTCAATTGGCAGATTGGTAGCCGGATCACTAGCAAACGACTGGGAACATATCTTGAGTCTTGTTTCCCATCCTCCTACATCTTGATTGATGCACACCCTTGCCGCCATGATCCTTCACATGTTGTTACTCACAGAATCCAGGCTCCTATTTCTGAATTTGCAGCTAGTTTGTGCCAGTACAATTTCCAAAGAAATCCAAGCAGATGGATGGATATTTTGATGGCTCTGAATTCAGTGGTATGGTCTATAATAGGGTAGCTGTCGAAAATATTCAACAAAGTATTCTGATAATATGGATAGGATAAAACTTGTCCTTACATGTAACCTATCCTTCCTGAATTTTGGTCATTTGTTGCAATCATTTTCTCCCCTAAAATTTGATGTGATACACTTAGGATTTAACAATGGATAAAAAGTCACCACTTTTTGAAACTTTGAAATAGTATTGACATTGAAAGTTGAAAACTATATTGATACTTAATATTTTCCTTTATGAAATCTGTAACCAACAGTGCATAGAAAAGGGTTTGTGACTTATAAATTGGGAACAAAAACAGAAACTTTATGCATGCTTTGAACAGAGCTTTTTCATAAGCTACATTACCCTGAAAATAACTGAATAACTGATAAACACTTTTTGCTTCAATCATTTGCTTTTTTTCCTGATAATTGATGTTTATTCCAGGTTTTGCAGGAGATAATGTTTCAGGTACATTCAGAGCACTCACTTACAGAACCATATGTTGCTCATGTAATTGGAGAAGAACTTTATGGTGATGCTACTATGTTTGTTGGGAATAGCATGGTCATTCGAGACTTAGACATGTTTGGTAAGGGATGGATTGACCACAGTTCAAATGCAAATGATACAACAATACACCATTTTCCGAGCTTTCTTGGTACTCCAGTGGTTGGGAACAGGGGAGCAAGTGGTATTGATGGCTTGCTTAGTACAGCAATTGGATTTGCCATTGGATCAAACAAGCATGTAAGTCATTTATTTAGCTCACATTGTACAAGCATCAAAACTCCAGGGGCACCATATGTGTGATGAGATTAGTTGTCTGAAACATCAAATGCATAAATTTGTTTGCTACATAAACTTGGGGATGAAGAGTCAATGAAAAACACTATTCTCCAAAGACAACATTCTTAATTCCTGTCATAGCCAGCTGCAATTCTCAAACTATTCTGATTAGCTTATAATATTTTTACTATGTGTTTCCTACATAAGCTTGACTCCAAATTACCTTTCATACTAAGTACAAGCACAATATACTAGTATAGCATTCACTTTCGTCCAAAGAACAGTTGCCAATACAATTATATTGTATACCTTGAGATTTGAGTAATCCATTTTAGGCTTTTGGCAGAGTTGACTTTGGCTGCACTGTTGTCAGGTATTCTGTGTGATTGGTGACGTATCTTTTCTTCATGATACCAATGGTTTGTCACTTCTGAACCAAAGGTTTGCAATTTTGAACCTATTTATATGCCATCCTTCAGACCTTCACCCAACCTATTTGCAAGTTTTTTCCTGAGTCATAGTCATTTCCTTCATTTACTTTTCTCCAAGCATTTGTATTAGCATTACCACTTAGTCAAAGAAATAAAAAGTACATACAATCTCTCTCACCAAGCTATTGTATTACCACTTAAATGAATATTTGTCTGATTATGCATTTGATGTTACTGAAGGACATGGAGAAAACCCATGACAATAATTGTTATTAACAACCATGGTGGTGCCATCTTCAGCCTTCTACCAATTGCAAAAACAACTTCACCTCAAATTATGGAGAAATTCTTCTACACCATGCATGACATTTCAATTTCCAAACTCTGTGCTGCACACAGGTAAAAGCAATTGCTGTGCCTTGTTTAGTTGATTTTGTTTTTAGAGCTATATTTTAACAGTAATTCCGCCTGATCCTAACCCAGTATTATCATGAGAAAATTCCCTGTGTGCCCTTGAGTTTTTGTTTCCTCCCTTCCATGCCCTTGAGTTTTGCATCATCCCCTGTATGCCCCCTGAGTTTTGTTTCCATCCCTTATGTGCCCAATCCGTTAGTTGACTGTGACTTGACCATTAAATCTTTACAAAATGACCATAGCATCCTTCTCATAACTATACGTGACGAGCCTTCTGAATTCTGAGAATAAATGAATAATTGAAACTTTCAAATTATTATAAAAAAAATTAAAGGGGTGGAATTACCAAAATCAGTGATTTTTAAATAATTTCACCCAAATTTTACAACTAAAATTTTATTTCATCAACAAATTTGAATCAAATAAGAAGAAATTTAAAAACAAGCAAAATTAACTGAATCATTGAATCTTTTAGGTGATTACCTTCAATTTTGAAACAAAAATGTGAATATATTTATCTAATTTGAACAAAAAGGAGTTGAAATACTAAAATTTGAATTTCGATTTTAAAATTTCATTGAATATTTCAAATTTCAGTGATCTAGAATACTTCACTTCATTATTTTTTTTTGCATAGTGATGTTTTGCTCTAGGCAAAGAGGTTGTCACTTAGCGTTATAAGCCAGGGGGTAATATTATCATTTTAAGAAAAAATAGGGGCCAAACAATGGAATGGACATATAAGGGATCCAAGTGAAACTCAGGGGCATATAAGGGATGAAGCAAAACTCAGGGGGCATGAAAGGGATTGAGTAAAAACTCAGGGCGCTGAAGGAAAATTTCTCTATTATTATTGCTGATTCTGAGAGTTCTTGGATGCTTTCTGCTAAGTTTGTCTGTTACATTATTTGTTATGGATTCAACTGTGCATATAATGAAATATTTTCTGGTGTGAAATTTGCACCCACCATTCTGAGCTGTTGTGTTGCAGTATAAAACATTTTGTAGTTCAGACAAAAGCAGAACTTCATGATGCCTTGGTGAAGTCCCATGTGGAACATGTTGATTGTGTTGTTGAAGTGGAGAATCGCATTGATGATAATGCTAACTTTCATAGGTTTTATATCTGAACTTCTTATTTTGATAATTTATGTCAACATCACATTTACATGTTTCTTCTCATTCTGCAGAATTATAAGCATGTTCGCAGACTATACTGCAACCCTATATCTGGAATATCTTCTGGGAGGTCCGTATTGCAAGGGTGAGTTAGACAGCATGTCTGTTGGCAGGATACATGCAGTGGAATACATGTTGTACAGGTATACCCTTCACCGGTTAATATGCAACGTTGCAACCCACTCGTGCACAGGGTGGACTTTCTAAACATGAGTAGGGCCTGCTATAATAAGTGCAAACACAAAAATTGTGCCAAAATATGATCTAATATATTAAGTGCAAACGGGATGGAGCCTAGGGCTGGCGCAAGAAGGACCAGGGGAGTCTTTTGTTATTTTGTTAAATGAATAATGTTGCTGTCTTTTATTCCAATAAGGCATTAGTTTGTTGGTTTCCTTAAATTTTGTAAATTGGTTTGTTTCCTTAAGAATAGTAGATTGATCTGTATTAGGGGGGCCTAATATATAAAGGCTACAATATTTTCGAATAGAGATATCCAGGAATAAAGTTCTTCCCTAATTGGGGCGGAATTACCTGGACACCAGGCCGAGCTCCTTGCCGGCGCTGGTACTCCGGTGATCGCCGGCCTTCCACCGTGTTCGTGTACACCGTTCTGTGTTTGTGTTGGTTTCTTTCCCTTGTCCCTGAGTGTTAGAGTGTGTGTGTGTGTGGGGCCCCCGGTGTGTGGGCCCCTCCTGTAAGGCTACCCTTTTATCCTCCCAACTCAAGGGAGAGGAATCTATCCATCTAGCTCTTCCTACATGGTATCAAAGCCTTAGGCTCCACCTTCCTCTTCTCTCCTGCCGCCGCCGCCGCTTCCATGGCCGGCGAGCCTTCTCCGGCGAGCACCACCTTCTCCTTCTCCTCCTCCTCCCCTTTTCGTGGGCTGGGTTCCGCCACCATGGCCGGATCCGCTCCTCTCCCGCCCGGATCCGCCGCCGGGGCGGCCGGATCTGGCGCCGTCGGCTTCCCCCCGCTGGGTTTCACCGCCGCCGGCCTTCCCCCGTCCTGCCTCGACGCCGGCGTGGCCGGATCCGCCGCCACCGGCCCTCCCCTGGCCCCTCTCCTGCCCGGATCCGCCGCCGGGGCGGCCCGATCCGGCGCCGCCGGCCTTCCTCCGCCTGGATCCGTTGCCGGGGCGGCCGGATCTGGCGCTGCCGGCTCCCCCCGGCCGGTTTTCGCCGCCGCCGAGCTCCCCCCGCCCTGCCTCGCCGCCGGCGTGGCTGGCTCCGCCGCCGCCGGCCTCCCCCCGAGCTACTTCGCTGCCGCCCTGCCCGCCCCGCCCGGACCCGACGCCAGGGCGGCCGGATCTAGCGCCCCCGGCCCTCCCCTGGCCCCTAGGGTGCCGCCCCCTCCCCCAGCCACGACCATGCACTGGCCGACCATGGGGGGCCCCTCCTGCTGCTGCCGGCCTCGTCGGCCTTCCCCGGGCCCCGGGGGCGCCGCCCCTCTTCCCCCCGCCATGTCCTGGTCGACCCTGGGTGGGCCGCCGCCCCTCCTCCCCACCGCCGTGGCCTCGGGCTGGCTGGCCCCTACGGATGTGGTGGTTGCCGACGCTGCCCTTGCTGCCGCCCTTGCCACTGCCAAGACTGCTGCCGCTGCTGCTCGGGCGCGCGAGCGGGCAGCCGCTCTTGCTTGGGAGAATGCTCGCCAGACCGCTGATGCCCTGGCCCAGCATGTCGCTGAGGCCGAGCATCACCTCAGGGGTGTTGACCCCACTGCCACCGCGGCTCCAGCTGTCGCCGCAGATCCGAATGCCGCACAGCTTCACGCCCAGGCGGCCGGTGTCCAGAACATCCGGGCGCTTGTGCCAGTCACCCTCGATCCCTCATCGTCCTCCTACGCACGCTGGCGTGACCTGGTGCTCCTCACCCTCCAGCGCTATGCCCTGGATGACCACGTCCTCATCGACACTCCGGTGGTCGCCCAGGGGTCCGTTTGGCGGCGCATGGACAACGTGGTGCTGTCATGGATCCTTGGGTCCATCACTGTCGAGCTCCAGGACATCGTGCGGGAACTTGGTGGCACCGCTCGGTAGGCCTGGGTTGCGATCGAGGGGCAGTTCCTTGGCAACCGTGAGGCTCGTGCTCTCTAGTTGGACGCTACCTTCCGCACCTTTGTCCAGGGGGATCTCCCCATCTCGGAGTACTGTCGTCGCATGAAGGGAATGGCGGATTCTCTTCGTGACCTTGGCGAGCCTGTTGCGGACCGCACTCTTGTCCTCAACATCCTCCGCGGTCTCGGAGACAGCTACGCCCATCTCCGGACATGGATCACGAGGACAGTGCCGTTCCCCTCCTTCCACAAGGTTCGTGATGACCTTGTCCTCGAGGAGCTGACCCGAGGACTCGCTCCCCCTTCTACTACCGCGACTGCTCTCATCACCTCCGGCTCCAACCGGCCGGCCTCCCACCCCCCGCCGTCGCCGGCTCCCTCCCTTCTTGGTACTCCTACCGCCGGTTCCACCACTGGCAGGGGGGGGGGCGTGGTGGCGAGCATCGTCGCCGGGGAGCAGGGGCGGATCCACGTTATAGCGTCGGGGTCAGCCGACCCCGATGATTTCGTCGTAGCGTATTGTACCTATGTTTTTTTACCAGCTAAGACCCCAGCGAAAATGCATGATATTATATTTTTTCAACCTAAGTTAGTACCATAAGTTTTAGCTTGACCCCAGTGACAAATTATCCTGGCTTCGCCCCTGCCGGGGAGGGGGGCGCCGTGGTGGTACCGGTCACGCTCCGGCTCCTACCTCCGCCACACCAGCCCCTGCCGCCGAGAGTGCGCCCTGGCCATCCTTCTCCAACCCATGGACGGGGCGCATTTCCATGTGGCCGGGCCAGTTCACTCCTCGGCCTTCTACCCCACCCGCAGCCATGCTCACCGGGTGGCCGGTCCCGCCTGCTCCTTCGGCGTGGGGCCCGTGGTCCGGTGGGTGGGATCAGACGGCCCTCGCGCAGTCATTCCACACCACCCCCCATGATGGTATTATCTCCTCTCACAGCCCCCCCCACCCATCTCACCCTTCTTCCATCATGGTTGGGAATGGCTCATGCCTTCCGGTCACCTCCGTGGGTGATGCGACTCCTTGTGGGTCTTTTCGCCTGCAAAACATTCTTGTCGCTCCTGACATTGTTCACAACCTTCTTTTCATTCGTCAATTCACCACTGATAATTCCTGTTCTGTTGAATTTGACTCTTTTGGTTTGACTGTGAAGGATATGGCCACTCGACGTCCTCTTCTCCGCTGTGACAGCACCGGACCCCTCTACACGCTTCGTCTTCCACCTTCCGCTGCTCCACCTTCGTCCGCCCTTGCCGCCACAGCGTCCTCCACACTCTGGCACCGTCGGCTTGGTCATCCCGGTGTCGACATTTTGGCTCAGCTTTGTCGTAGCTCCTCTATTCCTTGTACTAGGGCTACTAGTGAGCACATTTGTCATGCGTGTCAATTAGGTCATCATGTTCGCCTACCTTTTCCCATTTCTTCCTCGCATGCTGTTCATGCATTTGACCTTATTCACTGTGACTTGTGGACCTCTCCGATCCTGAGTATTTCTGGTTATAAATATTATCTGGTTGTTCTTGATGATTTCTCTCACTACTCATGGACGTTTCCTTTGCGGTCCAAGTCGGATGCCTTCCCCACGCTCACTCACTTCTTTGCTTGGGTTGCTACTCAGTTTGGGGTTACTATCAAGGCCGTCTAGTGTGATAATGGTCGTGAGTTTGACAACTCTGCTTCCCGGGCTTTCTTCCTCTCGAAGGGAGTCCAATTGCGCATGTCCTGCCCCTATACCTCCCCTCAGAATGGCAAGGCTGAGCGCATGATTCGTACCACTAATAATGTTATGCGCTCCATGGTTTTTCAGGCTTCGGCTCCCGCTCGCTTCTGGGCTGAGAGCCTCTTTACTGCCACCTATGTGCTCAACCGCCTGCCTTCTAAGGCCACGTGCGCTCCCACCCCTCACCATGCCTTGTTCGGTACCCCACCTTCCTACACTCACCTTCGTGTTTTCGGGTGTGCTTGCTATCCCAACACTTCTGCCATTGCTCCTCATAAGCTTGCGCCCCGCTCAACCCTGTGTGTGTTTCTCGGCTACTCCCCCGATCATAACGGGTACCGTTGTTTTGACCTCTCCTCTCGTCGTGTTCTTATCTCACGACATGTCATCTTCGCTGAGTCCGTCTTTCCTTTCTCCGTTGACTCCACACCCACCACCAGCCTTGAGTTGGACTCCCTGTTTTATACTGACCCGGTGGTTCAGCCACCTTTCTCTTCTGCAGGTACATCACCGGCTATTCCGGTGGCTCTCCCGCCAGCTGACGAGCCGTGTGTGGCAGCGGAGCTGCCCGCCGTGCCGCCCGCGGCCCCCGTGCCCCCAGCTGTGCCACGTGCGGACACTCCCCACCAGCCGGCGTGGCCCCCCGTGCCATGGGCGGCCCCGGCGTCCTCGTCCGTGCCGCATGCGGCCCCTTCCCTGTCGCCTCCTGCGCCCGGGGTTGGCCCGTTGTTGCCGTCGGCGCCGTGTTCCGCCCCGGACACGGCCCCGGCCGTGCCCCGTGTCCCCGCGACACCTGTCGCGCCACGCGCGGCCCCGACATCTTCTTCCCGCTACGCCAACCCTGTTCGGGTCTACCAGCGCCGCCCGACGGGAGTTGCACCGGCCCGCTCTCGCGCCGAGCCGCCGGTGTACCACCCGCCCCTCCTCCACCGCGATCCCCGCCACACTCACCCGATGGTGACTCGGCGGGCAGCGGGGGTCCTCCGTCCAGTTGACCGTCTGGTCGTCTCCGCCGCTACGGAGCCGCCAGTCTCTCCCATACCCTCCACTGTTCGTGGTGCCCTGGCGGATCCACACTGGCGCCACGCGATGGAGGAAGAATATGCGGCCCTTCTGGCCAATCAGACCTGGGACCTGGTGCCTCGCCCCTCTGGCTGCAATGTGGTCACCAGCAAGTGGATCTGGATATATAAACGCAAGGCAGATGGCTCGCTGGATCGCTACAAGGCTCGCTGGGTCCTTCGGGGTTTCACCCAGCGCCCTGGAGTTGACTATGATGAGACCTTCAGCCTAGTGGTGAAGCCTGCTACTGTCCGGACCGTGCTCTCCCTGGCTCTCTCGAGGTCCTAGCCAGTTCACCAGCTCGATGTGAAGAATGCCTTCCTCCATGGCACCCTGACGGAGATTGTGTACTGCAGCCAGCCTGCGGGTTTTGTGGATCCCGCTCACCCTGAGCGTGTTTGCCGGCTCAACAAGTCTCTGTATGGTTTGAAGCAGGCTCCTCTGGCTTGGTACAGTCGGTTCGCCTCCTTCCTGGTGTCTGTGGGGTTCAGCGAAGCCAAGAGTGACACTTCTTTGTTTGTTCTCCACCGCGGTGTTGACTCAGCCTACTTGCTGCTTTATGTGGATGACATTATTCTCACTGCGTCCAGCCAGTCTCTACTTCAGCGGATTGTCTCCTCGTTGCAGCAGGAGTTTGGCATGAAGGACCTTGGTGTGCTCCATCACTTCTTGGGTGTGACAGTGGAACACCGCCCTGATGGCCTCTTCCTTCACCAGCGCCAGTACGCCTTGGATGTCCTTCAACGCGCAGGGATGACTGCAAGCCCTGTGCCACTCCAGTCGATGCTCAGTCCAAGATTTCCGGTACAAAGGGCACACCAGTGGATGATCCCACTGCCTACCGAAGCATTGCTGGCGCCCTTCAGTACCTCACTTTCACTCGGCCGGATATCTCCTATGCGGTGCAGCAGGTGTGCCTTCACATGCACGACCCCAGGGACCCGCACCTTACCGCTATGAAACGGATTCTCCGCTATCTGCGCGGCTCCCTCAACTTTGGGCTTCACCTTCGGCGTTCTCCTGTTGCTGACCTCGTGGTTTACACTGACGCCGACTGGGCGGGCTGCCCAGACACGCGTCGCTCCACCTCCGGCTACGCCGTCTTCCTTGGTGGCAACCTCGTGTCTTGGTCATCCAAGCGGCAGCCGGTTGTCTCCCGCTCCAGTGCCGAGGCTGAGTACCGGGCTGTTGCCAATGGGGTGGCCGAGGCATCCTGGCTCCGGCAGCTCCTCGGGGAGCTCCATTGCCCCCTCGCCGGGAGTACGTTGGTCTACTGCGACAACGTCAGCGCCGTCTACCTCTCCACCAACCCTGTCCAGCACCAACGCACCAAGCATGTGGAAATTGACCTCCACTTCGTTCGTGATCGTGTCGCCGTGGGAGCTGTCCGTGTCCTACATGTGCCTACCACCTCCCAGTTCGCCGACATCTTCACCAAAGGCTTGTCTTCCTCCACCTTCTCCGAGTTCCGCTCCAGTCTAAACCTCCGCTGCGCCGGAGTTTCGACTGCGGGGGGGTGTTAGAGTGTGTGTGTGTGTGGGGCCCCCGGTGTGTGGGCCCCTCCTGTAAAGCTACCCTTTTATCCTCCCAACCCAAGGGAGAGGAATCTATCCATCTAGCTCTTCCTACACTGAGATCTGCGCACAAGGAGTACAGGGGGATTAGCTGGTATCAACCATACAAAATAGACAAGAAAGTTATCATTCTTTGACAAAAGTTACAATATGTTATTTGTTTTCCTTTTGGTAGAGTACAGGTGATTATATATTTATATTGTATATTTTTTTGGTGTGTATGAACATATTTTAACAAGTTTTATATTTATGGTTTCTTAGAGTTTTCAAAGTATACAAGGGCAAGTTCCAAAGTATGTGTAGCTACATAACCATTAACCAGACAATGGTTGGAACTCCCTTATTTTAGAATTTACCTTCAAACCTTCTTTGCAGAATCCAACTTGCTGCACCACGTACGTCAGGGGTATCAGAAAGCAGCTTCTTTCATGAAGGTTTTATTCTGAAGTTATGTGTGGATGAGAATATGGTGGGATTTGGAGAGGTTTGACTTTATCACTATTGCAATATTTCTGGTTTATCTAATTCATGGTGGGCCTTAATTACCATTCATGAATTATGTTGTACTTATAAAATGTCAACTTAATTGGCGGACCAGTTTTAAAGTAGTCAAATGGGAAGATCTGTTAAATTTACCCATCACAAATTTTTTTTGCCTTGATCCAAAGGGGTGCTCATGGAAGTTGGTTCAGCCGTACTCCGACTTTAATACTAGAAAACTTCAGCACCACAGTGTGGCTGAACATGAACATAAACAACAATTACAGAATAATTAACATAATCTTTTGTCCCTGTATTTTAGTTGAATATGATGTAGTGTTTAAAGGTTACTTTCAGGCTGTGCTTCAACTATAATCTGGCAAACTTCAATTAAACTATCTTTACTCGTACAGATTAATTTGGTATAAAAATACCTTGTTCTGCTTTTGTATTCTTGAAAGAAGATATTATCCTTCAAATGGATGATACAAAACAAAATTGTGTCTTATACATGTCCTTGTTGCACTAAAGGAGTTTTTTAGAGAACACACAGGACTGTGTATCTTTGTATTAAGTAAGAAAGGAGTAAGACTCCTAGTACAAGAAGCAGTTAATCTGCTTTGGAATTACAGTGATTACTCATGAACAATGTTGCGACCTGTAAACACCATTGACTAGCTACTGAAAATCTGAGCTCCTGCCAGCTTGCAGACTATAGCTTAATCTGAGATTGCCATGAGTAGTTGGCTTGCTGATTTGAAATTGTTGTTAAAAACTCGGTTGTTCCATTCCTTCCAAAGCATCCAAGAAACCAGGGTCACTGTTGTATCAAACCATGCCTCAGTCGCCTGCTCTTCGCAGGGATAGACTTCCTGGCAAGAAGCCACCACTCAAAGTTACCATCAGCTGGGCAACAGTGTCCTAGATGGAGAACATTAAGGATAGTGAACCAAATTTGCACTGAAAGAATAATCTATATGACCATGTTGCTGGAGGTTAGGCGCGGTCTGCAATTTTCCTTTGTTTAGGCTCTAGCCTTTGGAAACTTAGTTGAGACCGGTTGTTATTTCTTCATTCCTTTTAATTGATTGGATGAGTTCCTGCCCTTGATAACACACACACACACAACATGTTGCACAGGGCATTTGTTTAGCTTTTGTTCTCTTTGTTACTATTATTTGCTAATTTATTTTATCTGTCTCATATAACAGGTTGCACCAATTGAAATTCATGAGGAGGATCTCTTGGATGTTGAAGAACAGCTTAGGTTTATCTTTCACAGAATGAAAGATGCTGAGCTAGATGTTATTCCTTTGTTGAGAGGATCCTTCTCCAATTGGATATGGACAAGGCTTGGGATTCCTGTGAGTAAACTGTAGAAATTAGTTATGAATGACATACAAGAGACTGAGATTTTCCTCTTTTGTTTTTCTTCACAGCCTTCTTCAGTATTTCCTAGTGTTAAGTGTGGCCTAGAGATGGCTATTCTTAATTTGCTCGCGTCACAACAAATGGGTAGATTATCTGATATTCTCACTGGTTCTAATGTGGTCGAATATAATCAGAACAGCTCTGCAAGCATACAGATCTGTGCACTCGTAGACTCTAATGGTACCCCAATGGAGGTAGCACTTGCTGTTGCCAAACTTGTTGATGAAGGTTTCACCACAGTTAAACTGAAGGTAATTACTGTACTAATTAAGTAATTATAAGAAGTTGAAGTTACTAATTTGAAAATAATCATTGCATCAAGTAAGTGTTTTCTGGAATCTCACAAAGGTTGGGCGTCGTGGAAGTCCCACTGAAGATGCAGCAATTATTCAAAAAATAAGAGAGATTGTTGGATACAAGATCAATATCCGGGCTGATGCAAATAGGAAATGGACATATGAACAGGCAATTGAATTTGGATCCAGGGTGAAAGGCTTTTGTTTGCAATACATTGAGGTAATCTATCTTCTATTCATCTGCCATGCATTGGAAATTGATCTAAGACAACACATGATATTTGCATTCCTTCTGCAGCATCAGTCATACTGGTTGGGTTCACTACCATTCCACATCTTTGACTTCTATTTGTTTCTTTTATTTTTTAATGCAATTTTTTTTCTTCTTGAATGCAATAACTATGGTTTGATATAGAATCCATTTCTCAAAGTAATGGAGAAATCTTAATTTTTCATGTAGTTCTTCCTTGAGAATCTTCATTTTTTAGTTTAACCACAGGAACCAGTGGACTCTGTAAATGATATCATCAGGTTCTGTGAAAATAGTGGCATGCCTGTTGCACTAGATGAGACTATCGACAACCTTACAGGGGATGTAATCCCTAAGCTTCATCATTTTTCTCATCCAGGAATAGTTGCTCTTGTGAGTTAAAACTTTACGAACTACTTTTACAATTGCTGCTTCCTTTTCTATATTTGACCTCATTTTCATCTTGATGCTCAGGTTATAAAACCCAGTGTTGTTGGTGGCTTTGAGAATGCAGCATATATAGCAAAATGGGCTCACATGCATGATAAGATGGCTGTGATCAGTAGTGCCTATGAGAGTTCTGTAGGTTTGGCAACCTATATACAGTTTGCACATTATGTTGACAGACAAAATGTCATAATATCCAGAATAAAGAACAAAGGTCCTTGTGGATCTGTGGTGCATGGACTAGGAACATACCAATGGTTAATGGAAGATGTTTCAGAACAAAGGTTAAAAATCCATGCATCACCACATGGTGATGGAATGGTAGCTTCAGCAGAAGATGCCCATGGCTATCTTCAACATTTAAGTATAAACAATAAAAAGATTGAAAGAACATATAATGAGGAAAAATTAAGGTCATATTTTATCCAAGTTGATGTGGATAAATTTTCTTATCAAGCCAAGCTTCAAGAAGCTGGTGATTGTACAAATGTAAGATTTCCTCTCTTTTGAAAATCCGTAGTTTATTGCCTGTTTGTTGTAAAAGAGGGTTTAAATTAGTGGTTGTTGCCTGGCATGAGACCTATGGCTCGATATTGTTATTTATTTTTGTATCATCAGGGCAGCATGAGTTAGAGGGATTAAATTGCAAGGTAGCATGAGTTATTGCTTGTAACATATTAACTGGAATATCTTGCTATGTATATCATAATTTCAAAAGATGGAATTGTTTGAATTGACATGTATCCTACTTTACTATATTACTGGGGATTTGGATAATTGGAGGTCAAGGTTTTTAGTTAGGAGGTGTGATCTAGAGTGTGTTGCTATCGCAAAGGCTTGCAGAATATTGTTCACATATTAATTAGAAAAGTACTACTCCCTCTGGTCATTAATATATGATGTTTTTAGCACTAAATGTCATATATTAATGATAGTACTTTCATATTACTAAGTGCTAAGATTTAGAGAAAACTCTATTACTATCATACTATCACCATAGGATTATAGGAATGATTCAGTAATATCTGGTAGGTCCATGCTCATTTCTTGAAGAAAATACATCGATAATTGCAATTTTTCTCTCAAATTTGTCTGTAATGCTAATTGTGACATTTTTTTCTGTTCACTCATTTGACAATTTCTTTGCTATCTTATAGTATGTTTCGTTATATACTTCCTAGAGGTTGATGGTCTATTTAGTCCTTTTTGTGGCCCTAGTTTTAACATGTAAAGAACTCCACAGTCCACATATGTTCTCAACATAGCAAGTCCTAAATGAGGGAGGGTCACTTTTCTTTAAAAGGTTGTGATAGTTGTAGGAAAGGGTAGAATGCAGAGTTGATTCCTCTCCCTAGGGTTGGGAGGATAGATGAAGGGTCTTACAAGAGGGGCCCACACACCAGACAAGGGGGGCCCACACACCAGATAAACACACACTCTAACACCCCCCTCGCAGTCGAAACTCTGGCGCAGCGGATGTTGAGACTGGAGCGGAACTCGAAGAAGGTGGAGGAAGGTAAGCCCTTGGTGAAGATGTCGGCGAACTGGGAGGTGGTGGGTACGTGTAGAACACGGACATCTCCCACGGCAACACGATCACGGACGAATTGGAGGTTGATCTCCATATGCTTGGTGCGCTGGTGCTGGACGGGGTTGGTGGAGAGGTAGACGGCGTTGACGTTGTCGTAGTAGACCAAAGTGCTCCTGGTGAAGGGGCTGTGGAGTTCCCCTAGGAGCTGCCGGAGCTAGGATGCCTCCGCCACCCCGTTGGCAACAGCGCGGTACTCAGCCTCGGCACTGGAGCGGGAGATAACAAGCTGCCGCTTGGATGACCAGGACACGAGGTTGCCGCCAAGGAAGACGGCGAAGCCGGAGGTGGAGCGACGCGTGTCCAAGCAGCCTGCCCAATCAGCGTCAGTGTAAACCACGAGCTCAGCAGCCGGAGAACGCCGAAGGTGAAGCCCGAAGTCGAGGGAGCCGCGCAGATAGCGGAGAATCCGCTTCATAGAAGTAAGGTGCGGGTCTTGTGGGTCGTGCATGTGAAGGCACACCTACTGCACTGCATACGAGATATTCGACCGAGTGAAGGTGAGATAATGAAGGGCACCAGCAATGCTCCGGTAGGCAGTGGGATCATCCACTAGTGCACCCTTGGTACCAGAAATCTTAGCCTGAGCATCAACTGGAGTGGAACATGGCTTGCAGTCAGTCATCCTGGCGCGTTGAAGGATATCCAAGGCGTACTGGCGCTGGTGGAGGAATAGTCCGTCAGTTTGGTGTTCCACCGTCACCCCCAAGAAGTGATGGAGCACACCAAGATCCTTCATAGCAAACTCCCACTGCAACGAGGTGACAACCCGCTGAAGTAGAGACTGGCTGGAGGCAGTGAGAACGATTTCATCCACATAGAGCAGTAGGTAGGTTGTGTCACCACCATGGTGGAGAACAAACAAAGAAGTGTCGCTCTTGGCTTCGCTGAATCCCAAAGTCACTAGGAAGGAGGCAAAGCGACTATACCAAGCCCGAGGAGCCTGCTTTAGACCATATAGAGACTTGTTGAGCCGGCAAACAAGCTCGGGGTGACAGGATCCACGAAGCCCGCGGGCTTGCTACAGTACACAGTCTCTGTCAGGGAGCCATGAAGAAAAGCATTCTTCACATCTAGCTGGTGAATTGGCCAGGAACGCGAGATTGCTAGGGAGAGAACAGTCTGGACTGTACCAGGCTTCACCACTGGGCTGAAGGTCTCATCGTAGTCAACTCCAGGGCGCTAGGTGAAACCCCGGAGGACCGAGCGAGCCTTGTACCGATCCAGCGTACCATCTGCCCTTTGTTTATGTGTCCAGATCCACTTGCCGATAACCACGTTGTAGCCATAGGGACGTGGCACCAAGTCCTAGGTCTGATTGGCCAGAAGGACCGCATACTCCTCCATCGTGTGGCGCCAGTGTGGATCCGCCAGGGCGCCACGGACGATAGAGGGTATAGGAGAGACCCGCGGCCCCGTAGTAGCAGAGAGGACCAAACGGTCAACCAGACGGAGGACCCCCGCAGCCCACCGAGTCACCATTGGGTGAGTGTGGCGGGGATCGCGGTAAAGGATGGGCGGGTGGTACACCGGCGGCTCGGCGGGAGAGCAAGCCGGTGCAACAATCGTCATGCGTCGCTGGTAGACACGCACAACGTCGGCGTAGCGGGAAGAAGACGTCGGGGCCGCGCGTGGCAAGGCATGCGGTGCCGGGACACGTGGCACGACCGAGGCCATGTCGGGTGCGACAGGCGAAGCCGGGGCCGCGCATGGTGCCGGAGGCAGCAGCGAGCCGACCCCGGGCGCAGGAGGCGACGGGGAAGCGGCTGCGCGCAGCACGGCCGAGGACTCCGGGTCCGCGCGTAGCGCGGAGGGCAATGCCGGCGGTGGTGGAGTGGCCACACGTGGCACAGTCGAGGGCACCGAGGCCACGGACGGCGCGGTGGGCAGCCCCGTGTCCACACTAGGCTCGCCAAACACCGGTAGAGCTGCCGGAACAGCTAGAGGTGTACCTGCAGAAGACAAAGGTGGTTGAACCACCGGGTTAGTCGAAAACAGAGATTCCAACTCAAGGCTAGAGGCGGGGGTGGAGTCGGCGGAGAAAGGAAATACCGACTCGGCGAAGATGACATGTCGTGAAATAAGAACACGATGAGAAGGGAAGTCAAAACAACGGTACCCCTTATGATCGGGGGAGTAGCCGAGAAACACATAAAGGGTCGAGCGGGGTGCAAGCTTGTGAGGAGCAGTGGCGGAAGTGTTGGGATAGCAAGTGCACCCGAAGACACGAAGGTGAGTGTAGGAAGGAGGGGTACCGAACAAGGCATGGTGAGGAGTAGGAGCGCACGTGGCCTTAGAAGGCAGACGATTGAGCAAATAGGTGGCAGTAAGGAGGCTCTCAGCCCAGAAGCGAGTGGGAGCCGAAGCCTGAAAAAGCATAGAGCACATAACATTGTTAGT
Source organism: Zizania palustris (assembly GCA_019279435.1). Classification (NCBI taxonomy): domain Eukaryota; kingdom Viridiplantae; phylum Streptophyta; class Magnoliopsida; order Poales; family Poaceae; genus Zizania; species Zizania palustris. The sequence continues at coordinate 35,114,989 of JAAALK010000287.1, read as the reverse complement.
GGTACGAATCATGCGCTTAGCCTTGCCGTTCTGAGGGGAGGTATAGGGGCACGACATGCGCAATTGGACTCCCTTCGAGAGGAACAAAGCCCGGGAAGCGGAGTTGTCAAACTCACGACCATTATCACATTGTAACGCCTTGATAGTAACCCCAAACTGAGTAGACACCCAAGCAAAGAAGTGAGTGAGCGTGGGGAAGGCGTCTGACTTGGACCGCAAAGGAAACGTCCATGAGTAGTGAGAGAAATAATCGAGAACAACCAGATAATATTTATAACCAGAAATACTCATGATCGGAGAGGTCCATAAGTCACCGTGAATAAGGTCAAACACATGAACAACATGCGAAGAAGAAATAGGAAAAGGTAGACGAACATGGTGACCTAACTGACACGCATGACAAATGTGCTCACTGGTAGCCCTAGTACATGGAACAGAGGACTACAAAGCTGAGCCAAAACGTCGACACCGGGGTGACCAAGCCGGCGGTGCTAGAGTGTGGAGGAAGCTGTGGCAGCAAGGGCGGACGAGGGTGGAGCAGTGGAAGGCGAAGCGTGTAGAGGGGTCCAGTGTTGTCACAGCGGAGAAGAGGACGCCGGGTGACCATATCCTTCACAGTCAAACCAAAGGAGTCAAATTCAACAGAACACGAATTATCAATAGTGAATTGACGAATGGAAAGAAGATTGTGAACAATGTCAGGTGCTACAAGAATATTATGAAGGCGAAAAGAACCACAAGGATCCGCATCACCCACGGAGGTGACCGAAAGATACGAGCCATTCCCAACCATGATGGAAGAAGGGTAAGATGGGTGGGGTGGCCTATGAGAGGAGAGAATACCATCATGAGGAGTGGTGTGGAAGGAGGCACCCGAGTCGGCCACCCAGTCCGAGGCAGCCGGCGGAGTTAACGCCATAGTGTTGAAGGACTGCACGAGGGCCGTCTGGTCCCACCCTCCAGACCACAGACCCCACGCCGAAGTTGGTGCGTGCTGCACCGGACACCCAGTGAGCATGGCCGTAGGTGGTGCAGGAGGCCGAGGAGCTCTAGCTGTGAACTACCTCGGCCACATGGAAATGCGCCCCGACCACGGGTTGGAGAAGGATGGCCAGGGCGCACTCCCGGTGGCAGGGGTCGGTGTAGCGGAGGTAGGACCTCGACCGGCACCACCACGCCGCCCCCTGGCAACGACGACATCCACCACGGCCCCCTCACCAGCGGTGGAACTGGCGGGAGGAGCACCGAGAAGGGAAGGAGCCGACGTCGACGGTGGGTGGGAGGTGGTCCTGCTGGAGATGGAGGCGACAAGAGCAGTTGCGGTGGTAGACGTGGGAGCGAGTCCCCGGGTAAGCTCCTCGAGGACAAGGTCATCACAGACCTTGTGGAAGGATAGGAACGACACGGTCCTAGTGATCCACATCCGGAGGTGGGTGTAGGCGTCGTCGAGACCAAGGAGGATGTTGAGGACAAGTGTGCGCTCCACAACAGGCTAGAGGGGTCCGGCAGGGGGACCCTCTCTCCCTACTCTTGTTGTAATTGCTGCCGATTTACTTCAGTTCATCCTCAACAAGGTCGCCTCCCTAGGTGTCATTGCTGCCCCCGCATGCCACAACCCAGTTGATGAATTCCCCATTATTCAGTATGCCGATGATATGATCATTTTCCTCCATGCCAGTCAACTCAACCTGTTCAAGCTCAAGGGTCTGATCAATAGCTTTTCTGCCTCCACCGGCCTCAAAGTAAACTACAACAAATCAAGTTTAATCCCTATCAATCTGGATCCCACCGAGGCCCTTCATCTGGCGGCAGGCTTTGGCTGCAAGCTTGAATCCCTGCCTTTCCCTTACTTGGGCCTTCCCGTGGGGGTTCTTCGGCCTACCTTCAAAGATTTCTCTGGCCTTCTAGAGCGGACTGAACGCCGGCTGACAGCTAATGCTTCTTGGCTTTCAATGGCCGACAGACTTCAAATTGTCAATTCTGTGTTGTCTTCTCTTCCTACTTATGCCATGTGCACCTACAAACTCCCCACTAGGGTCATCACTCAGCTCGACTGAGCTAGGCGGGCTTGTCTTTGGAAAAGTTGGTCTTCCGGGAAATTGCACCCCCTAGCCCGCTAGGACTCTGTCTGCAAGCCTAAACATCAAGGTGGGTTAGGCGTGATCAACCTCCATTGCCAAAACATTGCTCTGCTGCTCAAACATCTACACAAATTTTATTCTAGAGCCGATGTGCCTTGGGTTCACCTTTCCTGGTCCTCTTTCTGTGGAGGCTCCAAAGCCTCTCATCTTGGCACTTCCAAAGGCTCTCATTGGTGGAAGGACATCATGCATCTCTTAGACTTCTTTAGAGCGGTCGCTAAGCCTTCTGCTGGGGACGGCCGCTCCATCACTTTTTGGTTTGACATCTGGCACTCTTCCACCTTGGCTTCTTCCTTCCCCCGGCTGCTTTCCTTTGCCAAAGACCCTAACATTTCCCTCCACCGCTTCCTCTCCGGTCCTCCGTTAGATCGCCTCTTTTTTCTTCCTCTCTCCCTGGAAGCTGATTTTGAGCTGTCCCAGATTACGTTCATTATCAACAGCTTGTTGGTCAATCCGGATTCTTGGTCCTTTATATGGGGTTCATCAGCCTACTCCTCGAAGCAGTCTTATCAACATCACTTCAGCAACGTTAATGCTCATCCTATTTTCTCTCAGCTTTGGCGGGCTACTTGCAGCAACAAGCTTAAGGTCTTCTTCTGGCTCCTTCTGATTGACAGACTAAACACCAAAGATATCCTCCGAAGGAAGGGTTTTCCCCCCACTAATCTGGACTCCAATTGTGTTCTCTGCTCAGCGGATTTGGTCGAGACCTCGCTTCACTTGTTTTTTGGCTGTCGGTTTAGTGCCTCCTGCTGGAACTCCTTGCAGATCGTGTGGGACATGCGTACTCAATGTATGGACATGGTTCACAACACCTCTCCTACTCTTCAACTGCCTTTTGCCCTGGAGATTATCATAATCGGCTGTTGGTCCTTCTGGCTTCTAAGGAACAACCTCATCTTCCGCAATTTGCCCCGTTCTCTTTCAGGCTGGCGGTAAATTTTTTCCTCCAAACTTGCCCAATAGAGTCATCGCTTTTCGGGCAAGCAGCGACTTCAGCTCGCTCCTTGGCTCGCCTCGCTGGGTCTTTAGTTTTTTCTTCCATTTCTTTCTTTTTCTTTTTTTTCGGCTGTCTCCCCTCTCCCTTAGTCAATCTGATTTAGGCTCCTCCTTTCTCTTCTCCCCTCCCTTTCTCCTTCTCTCTCACTTAATTTTTTTATGGGTTAATGCATGATCTTGGTAGGAGCCTCTCCTGCCGATTAAGCTAAAAAAACAGGCTCTTCGAGGTCACGAAGGGAATCCGCCATCCCTTTCATGCGGCGGCAGTACTCCGAGACGGAGAGATCCCCCTGGACGAAGGTGCGAAAGGCGACGTCCAACTGGAGAGCACGGGCCTCGCGGTTGCCAAGGAACTACCCCTCGATCGCAACCCAGGCCTAACGAGCGGTGCCGCTAAGCTCCCGCACGATGTCCTGTAGCTCGAGAGTGACGGAACCAAGGATCCAAGACAACACCACACTGTCCATGCGCCGCCATGCCGACCCCCGGGCGACCACTGGAGTGTCGACGAGGACGTGGTCATCCAGGGCATAGCGCTGGAGTGTGAGGGCATAGCGTAGGAGGACGACGAGGGATCAAGTGTGACTGGCACGAGCGACCGGATGTTCTGGACACCGGCCGCCTGGGCGTGGAGCTGTGCGGCACCTAGATCTGCGGCGACAGCTGGATCCGCGGTGGTAGGGGCAGGGGGAACATAAACCCCGAGGTGGCGCTCGGCCTCAGCAACATGCTGGGCCAACGCATCGATGGCCTGGTAGGCACTCTCCTAAGCAAGAGCGGCCACCCGATCGCGCTCCCGAGCAGCGGCGGCGGTGGCGAGGACGGTGACAAGGGCATTGTCGGCGGCAACCACATCGGTGGTGGCCGGCCAACCCGCAACGGCCAAAACAGGGCCAGATCTGGCCCTGGGGGCGGCTGCCATCGGCGGCGGCACGGTGGGGAAGGAGGGACCCGTAGCAGCAGCGCCGAGCCCGGCCATCAGGGGCGGCACCAGGAAGGAGAAGGGTGCACCGGTGGTCAGCAGGGGCGGTGCCAGGAAGGAGGTGGGAGCTCCAATGGCAGCCAACCTGCCGAAGGGGGAGGAGAGGGTGCTGGCGGCGATGTCCAGCCCACCGGCAGCCGAGCAAAGCGGCGGCGCGGCGGGGAAGAGGACGGAGGTCGCTCCGGCGACGACGGCCAGGCCACACGGTTCCGAGTCGAGCGGCGGTGCGACGGGGAAGGGGGAGGAGGAGGCCGCCGGCGTCGTGAAGGTGAAGACACCACCCGCAGCCGAGCTTCCAGGAGTAGATCCGGCGGCGCCAGCGCCGGAACCGGCTGCGGTGGTGCTGGATCCGGTCACACTAGTGACCCGCGGGTCATCCTGGCGACGGGGAGAGAGAGGGAGAGGAGGAGGGGGAAGGAGGACTCCAGCACCGACGACGGAGGTGGTTCGCCGGCCATGGTGGCGGCGGCGGCGGCGGCTGGAGAGAGGAGAGGGGAGAGAGGAGAGCCTAGTGCTCTGATACCATGTAGGAAAGGGTAGAATGCAGAGTTGATTCCTCTCCCTAGGGTTGGGAGGATAGAAGAAGGGTCTTAAAAGAGGGGCCCACACACCAGGCAAGGGGGGCCCACACACAAGAGAAACACACACTCTAACAATAGTCTTGGCGAGCCAATAAAAAACCTAGCCACATAAATAGAGATGAAACCTAAGATTGTGTTTTATCTCTAGCCTACATCAACTTGTTTGAGATTGAAAGACTTTGAAGAAGTTTTAACATGTAAAGCTTTATAATTGGTCTATGTTATCTGCATGCTTCACATCGTTTTTTTCTTATGCTGTCTTAACAACTCCATCTGTCTTAACTGCTCCTTTTGAAGGTTAACAGACGCATATGTATGACAAGTATTTGAAAATCTTGAGTGCTTTGACGCTTTCTCCTTTTGCTTCACATGCCTTGTCCACAATTTCAGTAGTTAATTTGTGCTTATGTTTTTTACTCCTTTGATTTTTGTTGCTCACTTGAAAACCAATGCAAACGTATAAATTCAGTTATCTGGTTTTATTTGTCTGTAAGTGATACGATGGTGCTGCTGCAGTAACTACTGTCATGATTTGACCAATGTAGGAAAAGGTTGTTCTTTTTCTTCATGGATTTCTTGGTACAAGTGAAGACTGGGTTCCTATGATGAAAGCACTCTCTCCCAGTGCACGGGTTATCGCTGTTGATCTTCCTGGTCATGGCGAGTCTGAAATTCTTCACCCTGATGTTGCAAACCCCAATCAATTCTCTATTACAGTTCAATCAATTGCAGATTTGTTGCTGAAATTGATATGCAACATAACTGATGGAGAGGTGGTTGTTGTTGGCTACTCAATGGGTGCAAGGATTGCACTCCACATGGCACTAAACCAAAAACATAAGGTAACTTTCTCAGCATTGTAGCTTTTGTGTTCATTTCTTTATTTTGATGATCCTAAGGCAATCATGTCAATGCAGATAAGTGGAGCTGTTATAATATCAGGTACTCCTGGATTGAAAGATGAGGTAAGTAGAAGATGTCGCAGTGCTATTGATAAGTCAAGAGCCCACTTCTTGTCATCGTGTGGACTGGAAAGTTTTCTTGAGACATGGTACTCTGCAAAAATGTGGGCCAGGTAATAATCTTATGCTGTGACTGTATAATTATGTCTTGCCTAAAATGTATTTGACATGCCTTTTTCCCTTTTCTACTCTGGAACAATTTGTGCTGATGGATCACCAAATTTACAGTCTACGAGAGCACCCTAAATTTGATTCTCTAGTGAGGACACGAAGGAAACACAACAATATCACAGCTTTATCTAAGGTTCTTGCTGACTCGAGCATAGGGAAACAGAAGTAAGTTTGCCTTCTCATGGTCCGTATTACATTTTTCATTGATAATATCCATAAAACCATGATCCGTCCAGTTCGTCAGTATTAATTTTGATGAGTGGGTAAAAAGATTCAGTGCACTACTGATAACACATATTGTTGTTGAACACTTCGATGGTTGCATTTCTTTGGTGATTGTGCAATGAGAAATTCAAACGTGATCTATCTCATACAAGCTTCAATGTCCCAGGTCCCTTTGGGAAGATTTGGAACACTTGAAGATTCCTCTCCTCATCGTTGCAGGTGAGAAGGACCTAAAATTCAAAGAGATCTCGCAACAAATGTGCAGAGAGATAAGAAAGTATGGGGAATGTGAATCTGATGGTCTATGTGAAATGATCATTGTGCCAGATAGCGGCCATGCCGTGCATGTTGAGAACCCTCTTCCTTTAGTTAGAGCCGTGAGGAAGTTCTTGCTAGAGATACACCAGACGTAATGTCCAAGTAGTGGCAGATTACAAAATGGCATCTATGTTGAGTTGTTCTGGGATACGTACATGGAAATTTTGCTCTACCCCTGCAGTATGCCGGACTGGATGGCTCGGTTTCTACGTGTTCATGCTGGCGATTAAGCGGGGACTGGAATTTAGTGTGCTTTCTGCGTAGGCCTGCAACTCTCTTGAGGGATCATCCATTGAAGCTTGAGCCTGGGTTATCAAATTGGGGAACACGGCCGACAATTTACCTCCTTAAGAAGCAAAGTATGCCTGCCAAGTGCCAAACTGCTTGATTCGTGAGCAACTTCTGCTCTACACTGTACTGCTCGCTCCATTTGATTCCTTCTTACAAGTCATGAACTGATGAACCCATACTGCCACTCCATTGGGTTAACTTTCACAGGATGATTCCAGATCAGACTGCTGATGCTACTAGTAGCATTCGTACTGTTCACGTGAGTTTGCAATGTGCACTCTCGGAAGGCCGGCGTGCCAAGTTCCCTGTCGTTTGATGGAAATTTTATATCGGATGGCGTGGAAATAGCATCTGGTTAACCAAAGCAATAACCACTAATGCTGCATCGAGCTGTGTGGTCTTCGACGCATGATCAGAAGATCCAACATATAATTTGCTAACTGTGTTGGAATTCGTAACCAGCCGACTGCCGATCCGACTGCAGGCAGAGGCATCTCAGCTTCGCGACTTGTGTCCGATTCCTGATTGTGTGAAATTTCTAAGTTCTCTGGGGGTTGGAGTTTTTTGATCTTGGGTGCCTTGGATCTGAGAAAACCTGGCGCGTCTCGTGAGAATTCTCCGACCGGGCGCAAACACCGCCGTGCAGGCGCGTGGTGCACAGTCATGCCCTCACACCATCAAGCCTAACAAGCTCAATTCCCGAAACCAATCCACTGCCTGCCACAAGGCACGGCACGCACAGGTGCAGAGCCAGACGTGGTGCAGTGCACCAGTGGATGGCACGGTGGCTCCCAGTACAACTGGGACCAAGCTGTAAAAAAACAACTTAGGGCCCCCTTAAAAAAGGGCAGACACGAGTACGGGCACAGCGTATAGGTAATACTATCTAATTGGTTTGACTGAAAATTACAGCTAAAATGATTTATAAGAGACACCTAAGTTATTTCGTGGCACAACTAATCTATCTATATAGGAATTGTTAAAAATAAAGTTTTTTTAAGTATGGAAGGTGTTTATAATAACAGTGTGTTACAGAAATTTATGAGATAAGTTTGAGCTAGGTTTTGACCACGCCTCTTATCTGACTGCATGCCCAGCAGCATTGCCTTCCTATAAAGATCTTACTAGCTGCTCCATCTGTCCCCTAGCTCGTCTCCATTCGCTGTTAATTTTCTGTGTCACTGGCTGACCAAGCTAGCTATAGCCGTACGTAGGCGTAGTACATCCAGAGAAGCCCGCCGAAGTTGGAGTTCCATCGCCATGAGTTGCACAAGGGCTGCTTCAACTACTCTTCTTGTAGTCGTCTTGGTCGTCTCCTGGGTCGCTCTTAGCCATCCCATTGCTCACGCGCGCCATGGTGAGTTCACGGTTCACCCTTTTGCATCGATTTCTCTTTGAGAAAGCATAAGTTGAGTGTTACTAGCTACCGTACCTACTATGGTCCTGAAGTTCGTTGCAGTAGCTTTTCCATTTCTTCATTTGTATGTTGAAGTGATGTTGATTTAGGAGAATAATCTTTACTGACATATAAAAAATGTGTGTTATTAATAAATAGACTTTTAAACACTAGTTAGTTGACAACCATCACAAAAGACAATCTTTAGTGGTATGCATCAAATACGTCCGTCCCTAAAAAACATTTTTTTGTTGGATTCGCTTACAGATGCCAACTAAATTTTATTATGATGAAAAAAGATGTACAAATATTTACATCGGCGAGAGACTACCGAAATCAAACAAAAAACGCACATAATGAGCCCTAAAAGAATCGGAACATAAAGATGAGTTACATCAATGAGGCAAGAACTCTAACTTTGCTCTAAACACCCTAGACTATTTACAAACTAGAAGATCTTTTATGTCTCCCAATAGTTGAATTGGAGTCTTGTGGTTATGTTGAAAGATCCTATTGTTCCTCCCTTTCCAAATACGCCAGCAAACCAAGTCAAACAAAAAATCAAAAGCTTTTTTTAAAGACTTCTGAAAGACACATCTCGTTGTTAACCACCATTCCTGCAGGGAGGTTGTATGGGTACTCGGTAGTTGGAAGTTGGTGCATAATCATACTCAAATCAAACGCCAAACCGAGTTGGTATAAGTGCAGCCCAGAAGAAACTACAAATAGGTTTCTACAGTGAGGGCACAAAGGACACATCTCTATTCATGTTGCAAACTCCATTTGTCAAGATTCTCCGTTGTAAGGCAACATCCTTTTAGAGCCATCCAAAGAAAATTTTTTACCTTGAATAGTGTCCTCATCTTCAATAGCATACGCCCACAACCCCAATAATCTGCCTTGGACTCAAAAGAATAAGTCATAAGCTACCGCAGTTGAGAAGCAACTATCCGTCGTCGTGGTAGCCCGTAATAACTGATCCTTTAACTTTGGTAGGAGCTCCATCCAAAAAAAAATCTCATGAGTGATATGTATCCATTAGGATATCTCAGGTGTTATTAGTGACAAGTCATTAGTATGTTGTCACTAATGTTTTTCGTTGTTACCGACACAAATTTTTCGTCACTAATAGCCCTTCTTAAGTTAGTTGTATATGATGCCTATTTTACAGTTAAGAACGCCTCCATGTCGGGGCTTATTGATCCATCAACGAAGAGAGGACCCGAAGATGCAAAGAAACTCGATGGGGAGAAGAGCAAGAAGATTCAGAGCACGGAAGTGAGAAGATGGTGGGGAAAAGGATCAAGCTCTGCTCATGGAGGGAGCCCGGATGTTAAATCTGCTAAGGTAGTAGCCGTTCAACAACGCGGACCAACACCTCACCCTAAGAAGCACAATTTATGAGTACGGATAGATATCTAGTGTACTATAAATTCATTTTTTTTGTCTCTCTAGGCGAATTGAAGATGGGAGATCGAGGAGTGACCATAAACTCCATAGATGATAGCTAGTGTACTACCAGAGTAGCATGGCGTGGTTGAGAAACTAATCTCAATAAAGATGCCATATAAGCATGTTTTGTAGAATTGTGGTCTTTGTTGATAAACTGATGCGTCGGTATCTTTTTCTTTAGAAATTTGTAATCAATTTTTTTGTTAGCCCTATGGTGTTCTATGATTTTTTAAATAATATTTTAAAAAAATCAAATCTATATGTCCGTTTCAAAAAATTGCAGAAGTAACATGCGGTCGTCACTTGAAATGTCGACTGGTGCTCCAGTCGGCACTTCAAGTACCGACTGGTGCCAACTGGTGTCACTTGAAGTACCGACTGGATGCTGCCCCTTACCAGGGTCTGTCACGTCAGCACCAGTCGGTATTTGAAGTGCTGACTGGAGCTGACATGGCATCCAGTCGGCACTTCAAATGCTGACCGCGTGCTACTTTTGCAAAAAATTTAAATGGACATACAGATTTGAATTTTTTTTAAAAAAATATTATTTAAAAAAATCAGTGTTCTATTGAGTCCTAAATTCAAAACTTTGGCAAAGAAGGAAGTATTTTTACTGGGGTTCAGATTCCAAAGATGAACAATCTCGAGCAGAAACTATTTTTTTACAGCATAAATTCAATCCATCACCCCGCTAGGCTACACGGTATACACCTCTCCATTTCTCTCACTCACTCACTCCCGATACAAGTTACAAGCCTGACAAAACCGACAACCATCTTACCTGCTACAGTACCAACGAAAAAGATGCAGCCAAAAGCAGGGTACATGTACTGTGAGCAACGGGATTACATAAAAGGAAGAGAATTTGAGGGCGAAGCACGCTCAGAATTTCCAGCATAAGAACACCCTCCTCCAGCCACGGCGCCGCCTGATTCGCCTCCGCTCCGCTTTCGCCATCCTCACCGGACTGCTGGCCGTCCAATCCATCTGCAACCTGTTAATCGGCAGCAACAGTTTAGGAAAATTGTGAGTTGTAGCATGACAAGGTGGGTACGTGAGTATGGTCATGGATACTTACACCGGGAATGCGAAGGACCGGGTGCTCGTCGTGCTGCTGTCCGATCGGACAGAGACGTTGCCGGAGTAGTAGGCTATGTGGCCGGAGGTCGATGCTGGATTGCACATGATACTAGGCCCAAAAGAGCACGGCTCAAGGGGATAAGCATAACCATTTCCACTCCGAGATTTTCCCTTCGCATTCTCAGGCAGATCTTGCTCACCCACATGAGCACCGATTCTGTCGTCTTTTGTCGCGTTTGAGCAGTTTTCTTCATCTGTCCGGTCGAAACTATGCACGTCAGTAGCACCACCATTGTCAGGTTTCTTATCTTTCTTCTCCATATCTGCACCACTAGGTGCTACTGCAGTTTCATCCGGGGCATCGTTGCTCTTTTCAGATGGTTGGACGTCTGAAAAAGTAGTCGACGTCGGAGCAGCATCAGGCCTGGCTTCAGCTGTTCCAGCTTCGTTAGATTCTCCCGAGCAACATAAACTGTCAGTGGCCTCAACAGTGGGGGTGGGCTTTTCTAACGCTGCAGTTGCATCACAACTGTCAGTAGTGTCTGATATTGTTGCTGATGATCCACTGCCATTATCGTTGCTCGATACGCCACCAGTAACAAGTTCATCGTCTCCGGATGCAGTTCCAACATGATTACAGCACTCATCTGTGGAAACCTGTAATGTGGTAGCAAGACCAGCTGGTTCGTCAGTCTAAAACCAATCTTTGTCAACTTACACTGAATAGAACAATAAAAATGATTCTTTTTTATAAGCTAGAAACTAAGAACTTGTAGTTTACCTGTCCAACGACATCTGCATCAAGAGTGGGCATATGGCTTTCGCTGATCTCAGAGCTTGTTGGGTTTCTGTGCTCCAATCCTTCTGCATTTTCGAGTTCAAGTCTTTGCTGGGATTCTTCTGCACTTTCAAGCTCAAGTAACTCTTGCAAACTAATTTTCTTTTCACTGATATCACCATCAAAGTTGCCTTCAAGATCACATTGTTTCATGGTGTTATCAACATCAGCTAATGCAACAGGTAGGAGAACAGTTTCAGGTTTCAGTTCATGCGCGTATTTCCTAGCATCTACCATCAGAAAATCAAATCTTGGAGATGACTTTTCATCTAACATTTTCTCTTCCGAGATCTTCCGATGAGGAAATACGCCTTCATCAACACAGACATCCTTGACAAAATTGGCGCCATAATCAGAAGCAACAAGAGTACCTGGCAATTTTATCTCCAATACATCCTTGTCATAGGAAACAGCCTCATGAACCACATGTCCGGTTATGTCTATCATATCTTGTGCCGGATTTGAGTCTTGTACCATCTCCTGTCAAAAGTCCTGCCCCCCTTTTTCCTGTGTTCTGATGTCTCTATTTTCAGACAGCATAAAACATAGCTATCCAGACAACTTCTTCGTTACAAATATTACTGCCAATAAATTTCTCTTCTCATCATCTGCACGCAAGAGAAAATATCAAAACTTTCACAAGGTAACAGATCAATATTTTCAAATAAACGTCATGATAGTATTTCTGCTATTTCTGCACTACCAAATAGTACTTTACTGGCATACTAAGTCATCTTTTGACATATAATCCGAGACCAACTGCTAACAAGTATTGTCATAGGTTGAACTCGTAACGAAATAAATATCACCTGGAGGATAGCTGAATGGCATCGACTATTAGGGATGAGAGGTAGATTTAGGTTGGGGAGACGAACATTAGGATGAGAAATTAAACTAATTCCTCTTTGCTTTTCAATTAAGTACAAGAGATCCTTTCATATAGGAAGAACCAACACAACATCTAAGGAAATAAACTCTATTATAAAAACCAATATAATATCTATATCTAATTTATAATTAAAATCAATATCTTTCTATTTAATCTTATCTTATAAGTACTCAATATAATATTAATTTTAAAGAGACCATCAATCTAATATAATCTAACAAATATTCTATTTTTGCTACCGCACCCCCACGATACTGTTTACGCGGGTTGTGTTGGGCCTGGTGGGCCTTTGGCCCACTGCCCATGACAAGTACATGATGAAATATTTGGACAATTCCAACAGATGGAGTGTGAATTCAACTAGCTGCTTCATTTTGGGTGCTGCATCACCTTAATCAATTGTAAGTACTAAATTTTCTTGTTGCCCCTGCAAACTGCTATCTTCATGTGATGTATGACAACTTAACATTTATAGAGACAAATCTTTGTGTAGTCTGAACAAAGAGGCTGGTGGAGTGGTGGTAGTCTTGGTGGAGCCAACATAAGCATAAGACCAAGTCATGACTCATGAGCAAGGTTGAAATTCAAATCCAAATTTAAAAATTTGTAAAAATGCAATAAATATTAGGTGATTTATTCTGATTTTTTATGAATTCATTTTTCAAAAATAATCGAATTTGAAATAGTTTTGAATCACAACAAGATTGGTAAACAAAATTGGCTCAGTCCCAATAGGCATTCATTACCAAATTTCTAGTCAATAACTAAACAGTCCCATGCAAAACGGCTTGTGCATGGTAGCAATTTCCTTTATAATCCATCTCAATGGCATAACGGTAGACCACAAGATGTAATTATGTCAACGGCATGAACTTTTATAATCCATTTGAATAGCAAGTTAGCAACATATTTACCCATGCAAACAGCAATTCAGCAAGGGAAAAGAAAAGAAGTGGTTTGTAAAGACGCTAGGCCTATGGACTATGGAGTCAACAGAGTAGGCTTTAGGAAGTCAACTATCAACATTCGACAACAAGCAACGAGGAATCACTTTCTGGCTATTCGACTTTCAAGTGACAGTTGACTACTCCAGCTACGCTCCACAGTTGACTAAACCCGCTCTTACCATTAACAAGTAGTAATGATGAAGCCGAGTGAACTAAAAAAGTTTTTGTTTTTTTTTAAAAAAAAAACTGATCCTAAAGTTCATCCCAGCTACGCATCTCGATCACGCCCTTTGCGTGAGCTACCGCAACACCAACAGAAAACGAAAACGAAGAAACGCACGGCACGGTTTAAGCATCAATATTATTCAGAACCCTAATTGCACTCACCACCTAACGTCGGATTGGATTTCTCCCAGAAGCTAGATGCATGGCCTCCAGCCGACCCAGTGTAGGCGTGTCCTGCGTGTGTGGAAATTCAACATCACGAACCTAGCTATCATCTGTTTTAGACGTTAGATGTAAAACTTTCTCAAGATCATCATGCAGATCGGCAACAGCACATCACGCGAGCGAAATACGCAGAAAAACAAGAGCAGGTCTAGCTACTACGGCCACAGATTCAAGAAGAAATTTAATGGACTTCAACTACACGCAGCAGACGCTGTCTGCCGCTAGGTGGCGTCCCCTCCACAGCAGTAACTACGGCTGCACAGGCAGCCAGCAGTAAATCCATAAATAAAGCCCAGAGATGAGAGAAAAACCGCAACTTTAAAAATCTCAAGCAATTCAGGTAGTGGGATGCATGCCCAGGTAGGAACAGGAATTATCGAACCACTGCACGCTGCGTCTGTTCTCTTCTGCTCTGTGTCCAAGCTAAAAAAAACCATCTTTTCTAGAGCGGTGGAGTAAGCAAGCATGCATGGCAAAAGGAGGTGTGGACGACGAGGAAGATCGAAGAAGCAGAAAGTTCTTGCAAATCAACGTCATATCACCAAGAAGTAAAGTGACTCCCGTGCATGTCGAAGAACAGATAAAGGTCACAGATTGAAAGATCGAGAACCAAAAAAAAAAAAAGACTCGCCTTTGTTTGGATGATTCTCTTCCGCTCCTCTTCCGAGATCGATCGAAAGAAACGCCGCGAGGGCGGGCAGTTTGCAGGGGGAGGGGAGGATGGTGTGAGGGATACAGGGGGGATGCGATGAGAGGAACAGGACGGCCAACGAACCGAGAATTCGGAATTGAAGTGGAAAAAAATCTGAACGGCCGGGAGCATCAAGCAAGGCAGCAGAGCTGGGCAATAAATTCGATGCTCTCTCCCTCTCCCTGTGTTGATGTAATGATGTGTGTGTATTGACAGAATGGTACCTCGTGAAACAAGTTATTCGGCTTGGAGTGCTTACTCGTTCCTTCCTTCGGTATAGAAAAACGTATCGTTTTGTATTTTGAACGTTTATACGCTTGAAATAGTACTATTTTCTGAGCTATTTTTTATTACCACATTGTATTTAATAGAGGCAAACGAGAAAAATATACACTAATTAATAATTCATTGGTATTTTAAATCATGTATAAAACGAGTTGTTTTTCTATATTGAATGGAGTACTTTTAGTTGTCGACGTTTTGGCAATTAAGATGTTACTTTAGACTGATAGTATGATTAACTATTAGTACAATATAATCATATTTAATATGAGCAAAATAGAAAATGTGTATATTAGTTAATTAATTACTTCTTGTACGTGAGAACATGTTTAAAATGTAAATAATTAAGAAACCGGAGCGAATATATCACAAGTTGCTTGGAAAATTATGAAGTTTTTCAGCTTTCTGGTTTGGTCTGTGTGTGTATTTGTCACAAGTTCCAGACCACGCACAATTCTACGAGCTTTTGTTTGGTCTACTCCACGTCCTAAAATACAACTATTTATACCATTTAAATTTTATCTCAAATATTATAACATCTACAGTACTAGTTGAATGGGTATTTCTATAATTTGGGATAGAGGAATTAGATTTTTTAATGTTGTTACATATGTTAAAACTCAAATGTATCATATAGCAATATATTGCTGATAATTCAAGTATGTTTCTCTAATTTAGTATTAATGACATCAGACTGATATATATACACGATGAACTCAAGGTCTTATAAAAACCACAATGGATAGTTGATAAACTTGTGCAACACCATCGATAAGATCCTAGATTACCTAGTATGACTTTTAGAAGAAGTTTGGCTAGGTTTATTTTAAGTGTTATGTGTTTACAGTGTAAACTAAATTATGTTAGATTTTGTTTGATTTGAATGTGCTAGTATTAGATACCACGTAATCATATTATAGCCTAGTAATCAACTCATTACACTTTAACTAGTCTGGTATCATATTATGTTACCAGAATACATTATACTTATCAACCAAACACTATAATATAAACAAAATACATTATATTTATTAACCAAACAAATTTAGCAATCCGATACATTGTTATCTCTTGACACTGTAATTAATTCCATTACCGTTTACGTTATTTCAAGCAAACCAAACACCACCTGAAAGTATAACCCATTGGATTTTCACCGTACGTTAGAGAGAAAACACGATGATGATACGATGTGACAGACACCTTCAGCTCTAAAAACATTGGATGAAGCAGCAACAGCATACAACACACCTCTCTGTCTTTTCTTTTCTGTCGTGCACAATACCAGTACAAAGTCATACTCCCTCTGGTACACAAAACAAATCGTTTTGGACATGATTTCACATACCAAGGAGCAATTAATTAGTGTGTACTTTCCATATTTGCTCCTATTAAATATATTGTACTAAGAGTAAACATAGAACGAAAAACAAGAAAGAAATAGTACTACTTGAGGGGTATAGTTGTCCAAAATGCACAATAAAATACAAAACGACTTGTTTTAGCAACCTCTTGATACAGGCCTAAAACGACTTGTTTTTGTGTACCGGAGGGAGTACATGTTTGCACGTGTGTTTGTACAAGATCATATCATGCTTGTATATATACTACATCAAGTCAAAATTATGAGCAGGGTGTTCTTGCGAAGTCAAAATTAATAAAGCAGAGGAGGAGATGGCGAAATATAATGAAGGCAGCAGCAGCAGTAGCAGTAGAGGACAGCTAGCTCTCCCACATTTAAGTGCTCCAAATTCCAAACCACCTCAACGGACCCAAAATTTATTATGCATGCAGGTACCAGTACCAGTACCAACGAAGCATTTCTACAAGTGAAGGATTTTTAAAGCTAAACTACTCGCCTCTCTCATTTTCGCATAGACCAAACACATATATGAAATAAAACGAGGGCGTGTTTGTTTTAGCTTCTAGCGGCTAGTGATTTTCGGTAGTTAGTTAGTCTGATTCTTCTCAGTAGTTAGTTGGTCTGAGTAGCTGGTTTTTCAACTTCTGAATTCTAGTTCATTTCTAGATTCTGCAGGTACTGATTCTCACAATTGAGTCTAAAATCTGGACCGTTTGTTTCTGCAATAGATTCTAGAAGTAGTTGTATCTGTTAGAATCTGAGACAAACATCTCGTGAGATGAGATGGGATGATCAGGTTGAGATCAAAAAGTAGATTTTCTCCGTACAAAAATCTTATATATATATATTGCATTTTTATAAAAGAATTTCAAAAATAATATATGTATTTATAGTTTATGTGCAAATTAAATAAGTCTTCAATGATTAGTGATATTGTTTTGTTTAGTGGCTAGATTAAATTAATCTCACGTGACTCGACTCGAGTAGACATAGCTTAATTAGTCTTATATATATAGTTCCTTCTGAGCTGATCCATGTGACTATCTAATGTACTTAATAGAGTTTGCTTTTTTTTTCTCAAAAGGAGATTTTTGAATGAATGGAGTACAAAATCAAACGACAAATATTTATAATTGTAATTTACTGGGATGAGACAGTAGAGAGATGGATGTGATTGTAATTGATTGAGATAAGACCGTTTCGTGGAGAAATAGCTGAATTTTGGAACAAAATGTAAATGTTAAAAGTAGGTGTATTTCGGTGAGCAACTTTTGCCATCAAAATTCTTTTTATCTAAATCTTTGAGCTAAACTAATATGAAGGAACTATATATATATACAGTTGAACAAATATAGCTCCACATCTTTCTTATATATTTTCAAGAGCAGAACTCTTTAAAAAATTAAGAGCTAGCAGCTGAAAACAATTTGGGGGCAGATGTACTCGCTGTACTAAATGAACAAGAAATTAGTGTAGCTGGATAAGATGTTTGCGTGCGAAATAATATACATGCACTTACTACGTGCATGCTATTCATAAATGGTACGGTACAATTTAAGCATAAGTGGTACGTACTAGAAAAGTACGTACACGTACGTTAATTTTTTTCCAGCTCTCTGTTTCTGGACAGAATTTGGTTCTGCATTATCAAAATGTAAACTTAATTAACAATTACTTGAAATTTATCAAAGCTGTAATATAATATCACGAATGATTTGTAACAAATATATATGGTGCAGTCCTTTAATTTTGCTGTGAACAATGGTGTATGTAGGGAAAATATCATGTACAATCGTGTAATTGTGCGATCTGGTGTGTCTAACCAAGATCCAACGGTTATATATGAAACCTAGTATTTTTTTACCTTTTTCATATATAACTGTTGAATCTTGAGTGGATGCACCAGATTGCACGATTGTACAGGATATAGTTTAGTATTTGGTGATCAAAGTTTTAGAGTGTTTAACCAAACGGCATGTTGGTGTGGTACCTTGAAGCAGTTTGCTTGCTAAGTTATCTCAACTTCTATTGAATGTGATATTTATTTATGGTGGGAAAAAACAGAAAATTCAACTTGACAAGTCCATTTCCAGTGTTTGATTTAGTAAGGCCCACCGGCCCACCACACAACCCGAGCATCTCCAAGAAATTACCTATATAGCTACTTAAATTAGAATTTAGGTATTTTTGTGAAAAATAAAGTTCCAAGAGTTATCCTAAATGAATCTCTTTCCTAATCCATTCACTAAATCATCATTCAACTCTCTCAAATATAAAATTAGTTTCGCAAATCCCTATTTTCATTTATACAAACTTTTTTTTGCATGTACATTGTTTTTTTCGTATGTGTTGTTATAAGTCGGATGATACACATATTTGAATGCATTATAGTTTTACACAAAAATTTACCTATTTTAGACCATATTTGTCAGATTAAAAAAATATGGATCAAGATTATAGAGAAAATGTTGTAGATTGATTAATTTTTAGGAAGAGATAGAGTTTAAGATGATCCCTATATATAATTTAGGAAATAAAATTTAGGAATTCTCTCAGAGACGCTACGCTCTCGCTGCCCCACCCTAAACGCCGCTCTGACCGTCGGATCACAGCAGAACATCTGTAATCTCGCGACCCCCCTCCCTCTAACCCAAGATCAAAGACGATCTCAGTCAGTGCAGTCAGTGCAAATACGACTAGTGTCGACTAGACGATTTGAAATCATTTCCAATTGACCCTGAGGCAAATTAATGGGCATATCCATGAGTAGCGAAATTTGGATTAAAACCTCAATGAAACGGATGCACGCCGCAGCATGCGCCGTCCGTCTAACTGTAACTGCTGTGCAATCCGGTAGGCTTGATGAGATGGATGTTGAGCAACATTTGATCGATGGCTCATAAGTTTGACGAATAGACTGCTCAACTAACCGAAGCACTGGCCGGCCGGACCCAAACAGAGCTTGCACTGCACTGCACGTACGGACGCCATGACAGAGATCAAGTCAGTGCAGCAACATATGTTCATTCAAATTCAATCAGCCAGCAGCCAGCAGCCAGCAGCCAGGTCATGATATGAATTTCCCATTTGCAAGAAGAGCCATCTGGCTGGCCACACTTGCATTAAGTAGAGTGCATGCTCATGAACATGGCATGCATGGGCTTATTGTTAGATAAAGATGCATATATATATATATATATATATATATATATATGCGCGCGCAAATAAGTCATGCAATGATTGTGGAATGGCTAGTAGAACAACTCTTGTGTGAGACATCTGGTCTTGGGCTTTGTCCATTCCAAAGGGGCAATTAATGTGTAGACTTGCATTGCATGAAAAGAGACAACCTAATTGTAATCGCTCATTTCATCTTAAATTATATTTATTTCTAGACTACCTGTCAACTAATATTCAAGACATACTTTGAATAGTAGAAATGATTCTATTTTAGGACGAAGGGAGTACTATACTCGTTTCAGAATCTAACTAATTTAAGAGTTTAAGATTTATTCTAGATATAACAACTTCATACATATAAATGATATTTTTATCTTCAAAGTGAAACTTCTTTAACTTTTATCAAATTTAAATTAAAATATATTAATAATTACCATGTCAAATAAATACAATATTTAAACATATTTAACAATCGATTTAATAAAACTAATTTGATATTGGGATTGCTAGTATGTTTTATAAAATTGGTCAAAATTCAATGAATTTGATTTTTTAAAATGAAATGAATTACAATGTAAAACAAAGGTAGTGGATAATAAAACCGTAGGAACGCTGGGATTCAGCTTTTGCAAACAGAGTTCACCACAAACAAAAAGCAAAATCTGGAGATGGCATCGTCACATTCCAAATGATATCCCTCTGAGCACAACTACTTTGAAGGATGAATGACACTACACAGCCGTGCCTGCAAACCGAAAATCTGTACAAGCCATTAACTGAACTACCCTAGGTCTAGCAAACTGGGGGAAAAAGATATCCTTTTTGATACCAAGCAACCAACAAGGGCCAAAAACTGAAGAGAAAGCAAATCAACCTAATAATGCGATGACCGAAAAGGAATACGCCAATCAACCTAACATTCTGCAAATATACTAGGAAGATGTTCAGCAAGCTTGTTGACAGTTTTTCCTAAGGAAACAAACCTTGGTCAATGGAGCAGATAGCGATCCACCTTCTGCTCCTTGTAGCAACGTAACATCGTGTGTAGATCCTACAGGATGTTCGGCACTTGAGTTGAGACCTTCTCCTGCAATTCTCTTATCTTCGAAGAGAGCTCCACCTTCTGCTCCTTGTAGCTCTGGAGCAAGAAGTCCTTCCCTTCGATGACTTCCTTTAGCTCACCAACCTCCCTCTTGAGCATCTCCACCCTTTCTACTTCTTTCCTCTTCTCAATACCAATAAAATGCAGCTCAGGATCATCAACACTGCTGTTAGTATAGCCATTGGCATGCCCATTGGTGCCACCTGGCTGCCAATGTCCAACCAGAAAAGGTTTATCATGAGAGAGTGCCTCTGCAACACAATGGTCTGCAATGATCTTTCTCAGATGCTGAATCTCTCGCTCAGATTCGAACAGATCCCGGTTAGAAGCATCCAACTGAGACTGCAAATTTTGGGACTGTGTCTCCTGGATTGTAAGAGAATTCTTCAGATCAGCAATCTGAGATTGCATCTCCATGATCATCTCATCACGTTTCTTGAGGTGCTGTCTCAGCTTCTGTATCACCTCTCTCTTGCCATAGATGTCAGATCCTGATTCTGAAACACAAGGAGAGCCAGAACTGTTTGAGTACTGAAATGGTTTGCGAGGATCCTCGAGTCGGTCCGGTGATGATATCCACATGACACCGTTATTCTCTTTACTTGATTCTGGTCCTGGTATCTTCACAAGTGGAAGGGCCAATTCAATTGGTTTGGACACAGGACTGGCAGGTGCCTGCTTTTCTCTCATACCACTGTCTGAAAGCCCTGCAAATGAAAACCAGGAATAAATACTTCCTATATTTTGCCAAAGTGTTATGTCACCAAAAAGATTAACAAAATGACGAGTTTAAACACAATTTAGGATGTGAAAACTGTAACACAATGCAATGTAACTTAGTTATAATAATTCAATAAGCATAGATGTAGGAGCAGCCAAGAAACATGAAAAAAATCATAATTTGTCTCTAAATGCAGGACTTGCAAAAAAATCGCAGTTGCAAGCAAGAGAGAAATGAAGTATTGTAATCATCAGAACTATTTTCATATATCACAGTGCTTGATGAGGAATTCAAACATGCAAGTATGTTAATATTACTCTACTCATAAAAATGTGCATAATGTGTATATCATTCTTTTATTTCTTTGTGCGTAAACATTCCTTTCTGTACAGCAGCAAAATTATGGACTATGGAGTACTTGATTTGACTTGAGTTGGTAAAAAACAATACAAGTTTAGATCTTATATTCTATCAGAAACTTAATATCACTGATGCTAAAACTCAGCAAGCATTGAGATGATTTCTTGAGGAACTAGAAGAAATCAAGCAAAATGTAATTTCCCCTCCTTTTTATGTCCATACTAAATGTTTTTTTTGAAAAAAATCAAGGAAGGTCCCTATTTCCTACCGTGTTCCTATTTAAAAATTTTTGGTTTGTACCAAAGGATCAAAAAAAAAGAAAAAGGCTCCATCGTGGGAGAAGATTAGCTCATACTATTATAAGGTAGAGCAGTGATGGATCACTCATAAAATTGCATTCCATCAGTCAGTTGTTCTGTTAAAAATGTGACTTCATTTTTGAAAATATTGAAGTACAAAGCGTGAATATTTTTTCCAATAATTTGTTACATTGATATGTTATTACCCCTTGATCATAAGTAATAACTATGAGGAGGTTTGCACCTAGGTTTGAATTTATTGGGTGTCGTTGCTAGAGTTGAAGAAGAAGAACTCAAGGGTAGAACAGGAGAAAACTTTATTGATTTCTTGTCTGCTTACATCTGCTAAGCACCCCTCTATTTATACAGCCTAAAGTGCCAACCGTACCTTCAACAAATCTTATAACTCTAAACATGGAAAGACTAATTATAGAACACTGCTCTTTTCCTTGTTTATTCTTTCCTTTCTTAATCTTCCTGTTCAAATTTCTTTCCTTTCTCTCTTCTCTTGCGTCTTTGGTACACACTACCAACCATAACATGATACTTGAGAGAAGAAGGGTATTCAACAAGTTCAAAGGGCTCAAGCCCAATGGAATGCCACAGAAGGTATTATGCATATGCCTCTGTAGTTTGTTCAGTGCAGGCGTGAAGGGTCTAATGTTTTTTCTCCATGGCTGCAACATGGTGACAATACTGCAACATGTATATCTTGTGATACTGTAACTACGATAATTTTGCGTTCTAACTCTAAAATGATGACAATCAATATCAAATAGACTAAGTTACAGAAGAAGCACCTGAATTATAGTAGCAGCAGCTAGTATGATCACCAAACCGGTAAAGATTTGAGTGTAACTCACAGGCTCCTGGCCTTCTTTGGGCTGCAATTTTGTAAGATCAGCAGCCAAAATCTAAAGAATATGGACAACAGTCACAACAGATCAAGATTACAGCTGCGGATGGGAGCATTAAACCTTTGGGAGTACTACCATTTCGCCGCTTCGCATCCAATAGTTGTTTTAATTTGCACCCAAGTTTAACTGAAAGTGTGCTCAGCAAAACTCCTCCTGCAACAAGAACCCAATTTGGTCCTCCTCCTTGGACATCATCTATTTTTCTTGCCTTCTGTATGCTCCTACTAGTCTTCGACTTCATCCTAATTTCTTAGAACTATCAATTCTCCAGCCAACCGTACAAAGGTAGTAGCTTGACCTAGATAGAGACATGTATGACGAGTTGACGACGTGATAAGCACAACAGCTACCATATCATTGGAAAAAAAAGGAGGAAAAACATTATTTTCAACTATAAAGACATGCATAGTAAGGGACTAAGGGTTCGAGAAGATTTATGTGCCATAAAATGTATTGTAAAAATCAAATATGAATCTTACGACCTCACTGTCCGCACAAAAGGGAGAAAATGGGTCAGAATGAATCGGTAGATAACGTCAAAAATCTGCCTTTCCAAATTATTTATGGAAACAAACTGCTATCAGTGCTAAGGTTGAGGCGAAGAGAAGAGCTTCCAGATCTAGAAGAGAGAGATAATGTTGATGCAGGGAGAAAAGCTGCGCGCAGAGCGAAGTGAGAAAGAGGATGCCCGTACGAGTTCTCGCCGGCGGAAGCAGCGGGACGGCCGCCGCGGCGCCGCTCGCAGGGCGGAGATCGGAACTGCCCGGCGCAGGCGGCGGCGAGCTAGCGAGGAAGCGGAAGTCGAGCGCGAGAGGACGGGTGATCGTCTGACCGAGAAAGGAGGAATTTTCAGTTTGGATCAAAACATTTCCCAACCAGGTATGCAGGAAAGAAGATAGGGTATATTTTAATGAAGATTTTAATAATTCACTTCTGGAATTTGTTTAGATATTTTATTAGTTATTAGTTATGTGAATGATATGTATGTCTCAAGTATATAATTATGAATCAAATTGATAAATAATTGATATATGGAAAATTATCAACTATTTTGTTTTTCAATTGCTCAATAGGATGACAAACTTACAAATCAATATAGATAAAGAATGTAGAAACATGGATAACAAAAATGTAAGTCGTCGTTATTTTATAAAATTTATAAAAAAATCATCATAAGTTCTTCCTATAGGAAACATAAGAACCTAGCAAGTAGTAGTAGGATATTGGATACATATAAACCATTTTTCATGATAGGAACACTTTAATTTTTTTTGGCTTTCGCTGTTAGTCATGGTAAAGTTTATCTTCGATTATTTAATAATCTAAATTTTATTCTTGATCACTTTGTTCATTTCGTCCAGTGAGTTTGTGGACTCAGAGAAAAAAGAGAGGCAAGTTAGTTTTATCCCGCTCTTCTTCGCTTTTACTTTTGTTTTCCTCTTTTGATATTTTCCATTTTTTACATTTTCTCTTTGGATATTGTTCTTTAAATTTATTTAAATTTCGCAAAATGATTCTACGTTTTACTTCTGCTTTATCTTGATTTTAATTTTAATCCGGAGACCATTATTTTGGAGGGGACCAAAAGCATTCACCTCAGTCACCACCTGCATCTGGACTGAGCGCTACTATACCAACTGAAAACGTGGGCCCGCGCTGACACTGATTGCTGATTGGCTTGTCAATTTGCTACTTATAAGATGTGCTTTGATTATAATGTTATTTCTAAGGTTGATATGTAGGACCACCTGTCAATAAAAATAGGTCCAAATGACAAATCGGCAAAATTCATTGTTTGAAGTGGTATTTTAGTAAAACTCACCCCGTCAAAGATGGTGACGTGATACACTAGGCCGGCATAAACCGCTGACACATTGGCGGTGTGCCGGCGTGTTCTAACATCTCAGAATGTTGTGCCTTACCGTTTTTATGGAATCCGGTATTAAAGATGTTCATATCGTTAACACGATTTTTAGTCAAAGTAAATGATTATTAGGTCAGTTTTATTCAAACTGAACCATAAATGATTATTAAGTCCGTTCCATTTAACTGAACCGTAAATGATTATTCGGTCGGTTTTAATAGTCCAACGACAAGTGTGTAGCCACCATGAAAACCTTGTTGGATGAGAGTGGGACAGGGAATCTTGAGCATCCAATCATATATTCCATTTGTTCTGATGGTGACTTGGCACCATCAAATTTCCAGTGGACCATTCAACATAAACGTACCAAGATGGAATATGCAAAGTTCAGAGTACAGGACACTAGGACAGTAACATATACGACCATATATGCGTGCAATACGTCGGTCTCGAACAGGGGAAAATAGGAAGAGAGAAAAGCTTTTATCGATTGTAACTATGCTCAAGTCAGCTACCACTTTCTTCCAGATACCATGTCATCACTCACAGTGTAAAAACAGTAAGAATACCGCTATTAGCACCCCGTGTTAACTTTGGATATTGTGGTTCGGGCTGTGTTAGATGGAACCAAAAAAAAACTCTCAAGGCCAAATGATATTGTGGCATAAAGTCAGCTACAAATGTGCATCTATAAGTACAGATGATTTATTCTTATGGTGCATAAAGTCAGCTACAAATGTGCACCTAGAAGTACAGATGATTTATTCTCATGGTTTCGTATTACAGTGCCAAAGTAATCAGATGGCTTTGAGCAATTGCGCACACACAACTTCAAAAGGGGTCCTTGTTTCACGGTTACTGGCAGCTGCAAACAAGTTATGACCAACCTGATTATTTCACTCTCATTGTTCTGGTGAACTCAGATAAATCTGCCTACAATGCACTTGGAATTAGAACAAAAGAATCAAAATGCAAAAGTTGAAGAAAGCCTACCAATTACTTCTTCGTTGATGGTTTACAAAAACTGGTTGCTGCAGCTATAAAGTGCATTTCCGTGTCTTTCAGCACCACCATATACTTTTACCGGCACTCCGGCAGCAACACTTGCCTCAATTACCAACATCAGAAGTTGTGCCACACAGAAACGAACAGGATCAGCGGCAGTTGACACAGAACAAAATAATCAATAGACCATAACTTACGGAACCAATAGTTGGCCATCTTTCTTCAGATAAAAAAATAATAAAACAATAGAACCTGGTATAGCTGTATGGTTTTTTCCCTCCTCTAAATCTGTAAACAGTGTAAACTATGTTGGAAGCTGTCAATCTGTTATCGTACAGGCCTGCACAATCCAGATTCAAATGCTTAGCCCCTAGATCAGTCTTCAAAATCTGATAAACACTGCTCTAAAAAGAAAAGGAACATGATGTCATCTTTATGATCTTGGAGGTATCCTTCTGCTGCTAAGCTTCAAACTCAAGTTATCTGTTGAGTGCAACTTTATCAAAAGAGATGTTTCTACTTAGAAAATATATACACTACAGATCAAAAGAAGTCTGAGGAATGGACTAATCAAGGAACACATGACAAAACAATGCCCGTGTTTTCAAGAAATTACAGAATTCATGAATTTTCATAGTCCATTTTTCATAGCTTTGGGCCACTCATGACCTGTCAATTTGATGACATTAATGCTTTCATTGAACTACTGAGATATTAGCAATGTTTGATTCCTTTGGTAGCGCAAGCAATTACCCACTCAACCTTGCCAAGTACAGCTTTTTTTTGGTAGAGCTCGAATAACTTGGTCAAAGGCTTTAAAGAAAGCACTGTATACACTATGATAAGTGAGTAGCAAATAAATAGTCAGATCAAGGATCAGTTTTGTACCTTTCAGAGAGCAATAGAGAAGTCAGCTTGTGTGTGTCACTGTGCTGTATGATCCATTTACACCAATGGATAGACCTTGTGCTTGAACAAGCACCTGATGAGATACAATTTGCACAACTGATGGAGACTTTGCTTCGAGTGACGAATGAAATTGTTGCATCATATTATTCCCCAGCAGGTAACTCATCAGTTAGCATTGAATAGGTCTGATGGCTTGGTCTGCAGTTCATCTGTTCTAACATGGAAATCATGTCACGGCATACATCTGAGTGTCCCTTTTTAATTAGACCATCAATAATCACTTTCCACACAACTTCATCCGGATTATAGTTTTTCCATCTAGAATTCCTGAATATTTCTTTGGCCGTATCTGCTTGTCCATCACAAATAAGCCCAGAAAGCAGATGCTGATATGACATCAAATGTGGTACAAACCCATGTTGAATCATGGAGCAAAGAAACATCAATGCATCTGAATATTTTTTTGATTTGCAAAAACAAGTAATGAGATTAGTGTAGGTGTCTTCGTTCAGAGATAGACTATCTTCTTTCATACGAGAAACCAATGATGTCACCTCTTCTGATCTTCCGTCTTCAGAAAACCCTTCTATAATGGCAGAATAAGTTCCTGCATTAGGAAGAACACCATTCTTCTTCATTACATCAAACAAATCGAAGACATCAGTAAGTTCTATGGCCTTCCACAAAGCAGCTGCATTCAAAGGCAGCATATCCCCTGCTAACCTCCTTTCTAGAAGATATCTAAGCAAGATAAAATAACTAAACTGGTTTGGCACAGAAGCAACACTTGTCATGTTTTTCAATATTGAAGCTGCACAATCTATCTGCCCAATACTTGCATGACCATCCATCAAAGTGTTATATGCCATTGCATCTATAGTGACCCCGGTTTTTTTCATCTCCATCAAAACATTTTCTGCTTCATTGAGTCTTCCTTCATTGCAGTAAGCATGCATAGACGTAGTATAGGTGACTACGTCAGGATTGCAACCCAGTGAAACCATTTGGCCCCAGATTTTTGAGGCCAATCCATAGTTTCTCTCTTTAAAAAGTTTGTCAATCACAATTGTATAATTGACTGTCGTGGGCTTCACATCCTTTTGTAGCATCTCATCTATAAAGGACATACCTTCTTTTGACCCCTTCGTTTTGCATAGGTTTTCAATAAATGAACTGTATGTATAGGTATCTGGTATAAAACCTGCTGCAACCATCTTTTCCAAAAAATTCAATGCGGTATCAACTTTGCCAGCCTTGCATAACCCATTTATCATTGAATTGAATGTCACAGCATTGGGTTTTATGCCTCTAATTTCTAGATTATCGAAAAGAGAGCAAGCTTGATCAGTTCTCCCATCCTTGCAGAGAGCATCGATCAAACCATTATAAGTGTACTGATCAGCAACTAAACCATCTCCTTCCATCAAATGTAACAATCGGAAAGCACTCTCTATATGCCCATCAATGCATTGGCCTCGAATCAACAAATTATATGTCACAACATCGGGGTTTACTCCACTTGCTCTCATCTGGACCAACAAAGCCATTGCCCTGTGGACCTTCCCCTCATTACAGAACCCTTGGACCAAGGCATTGTATGTCCACACATTCGGCCTGCACCCCCTCAACTTCATCAACTCCAACACCCTCATTGCATCACTCATCTTCCCTTCCTTACAATAGGCATTTATCACCGTGGTGCATGCCACAACACACGGAACCAGTCCACTTTCAAACATCTCCTCGAGCATTTCATCGGCCTCCTTGACCCTATGCTCCCTACACCAGAAACTGATCACTGCTGCATAAGCACGAGTACCTGGTCGCCACCCCAATTCCTTCATCCTCTGCAGTATGAGAAGCCCCTCCTCCCCCCGCCCTGCCTCACACAACCCCTTCACCAAGACCGCATGCATATGCATATCTGGCTGCTCTATGTCCCTGAACAACTCCATTGCCTCATCAATCCTCCCCGTCTCACAGAACCCCTCAATTAGCGCAGTGTAAGAGATCACGTCCTGCAAGAACCCTCTCAGCGGCATTTTGTCAAACAGGTTGCGGGCAATGTCGACCTGGTTGGAGCGACAGTACACAACGATGAGGGAGTTGAACGTGTAGGCGTCAGGGCGCCAGCCAGAGCGGACCATGAGGCTAAGGTACCGGAGGGCGCGGGCGAGGTCGGCGCGGCGGCAGAGGGAGCGTATGAGGGCGTTGTAGGTGGCACCAGTAGGGGCGGGAGGGGCGTACCGGTGCATGTGGGCGAAGAGGCGCAGGATGAGCGGCGTGAGCGCGTGGCGGGTGAGATGAGCGAGGAGGGAACCAAAGGGGCGATCGAAGAGCGGGCGGAGCGCGGGAGGCGAGAGGGAGTGGATGCGGAGGATGACGGGGAGCGAGACACCGAGGAGGTGGCGGGAGGGCGCGGCGGCGCGGGCAGCCGCCGCGGCGAGGCGGACCGGGAGAGGGATGGGGAGAGTCTGGGAGAGCGACGGGGCGAGCAGGGCGGGAAGGTGGGGCAGGGAGGGGTGGAGCAGCCAGTTGGGCGAGGATAGGACGGCGGCGAGGTGCGCAAGGAGGGCCGCTGGGCTAGTGGAGCCGTGCAAGGGTGGATACGACTCCATGGGAGACGATGACGGAGTCGGGAGACTCGGCGGCGGCGGCGGCGGCGGCGAGGAGACTGGCGGCATCACCGTCATGTCAGACGAACTCACCGCGCCGCCGCCATCGGTTGGGGTTGGGGGTGTTCCGATCTCGGCTTCTTCCGGTCAATGCTTCGAGATCTGTGCTAAGCAGCAAGGGAAGCGATTTTCACTTCCGAAATTTGGAAACAATAATTTTATCTGCATATATTATTTTTATACACACATATTAATCAATATATTTTGGTCTAATAACGTAGTCCTTCTGTCCGAGAAGAAATTATTTCTACGCTTCAGTGTTATCAAAAGTACTTTATTTATATGTTTCATCATTTTCCTTCTGTCCGAGAAGAAATTATTTCTAAGCTTCCATGTTATCAAAAGTACTTTATTTATTTGTTTCATCATTTCTAGCACTTCGTTTATAGCTCGGTTTATTAAAATTTAATTTGTTTATACACTTAACTACTCTTTTATTAAAGAGAGGATTTGCTTTTAGCACTAATTATTTTCAATTTTTTAAAAAATATTTTTTTACTCTCACAACTAATTTATTAACTTTTCTCAAAAATAAAGATGGAGTCCAAAAGTAAGGGACTATGAGAACTCTACATAGAGGCTTCACATGGATGTTCTTGGTGATGATGGACAGGTTGCATATGGTGGCATTGAAATATAGTTTCAGTTACTTCATTCGAGATTCTACTTTCATTATTTCCCTTTGATAAAATAAAAGTAACGACCTGACGATAATAATCCAACGGCTATGGAGATTTCATTCCAAGATTCACAAAAGCCATGACCACACCGATATATACAGTGAAACAACAACCAAACAAGCGATGGCAAACTTCAACTGTTCAGCTGCTCAGGTTCCAGTCACTACTCACTACATGTTCAAAACAAACAAGTGAAACAACAAGCCCTTACCAAAAAAAAGGATTGCCAGGGGGGCAGATTAACCAGCAGATTCTTGTGATAAAATTATAGGATCTTTGCTAGAGGTGACAGCAAGTAAAGAGAAAATAGAGACGTGGATTACTAAGCTGGAAGTAACACAAGCAAACGGAGCGTCATATACTTCATATTACACACCCTCTGACAGATCAGTAAACAGTTATGGTACACCGCACTAGTCCAACATGTAAGACCTACAAAGCTGTAGTCAGAGGGTGCTAGCATGCCAGAATTTTGTCACCGGTACAGTTCACGCCATGGTTCCTGAAAGACTGGTGATTTTTCGATCCTCCTCCCAAGAACAGTTTCTTTGATAAACTCCAAGTTGATGTGCCTAGCCAAGTGATCTCCTACACACTGCAGCACCTGAAGCACAGAAGGAAGGGGTTGGACAGATCAGTAAACAGTTATGGTACACCGCACTAGTCCAACATGTTGTCATCGGTACAGTTCACGCCATGGTTCCTGAAAGACTGGTGATTTTTCGATCCTCCTCCCAAGAACAGTTTCTTTGATAAACTCCAAGTTGATGTGCCTAGCCAAGTGATCTCCTACACACTGCAGCACCTGAAGCACAGAAGGAAGGGGTTGGACGAGCCAGCAAATGCAATTAGAAAAACTGCAGAAGTTTTCCTAAGAAAGTGGCAACTTGAATAGAAAAGTTCCCTGGGGTGGGAGTGGGACAGACAAAATTAAGCAAGAATCCTTATAGAATTACCAAAACATGAGCTCTTTCACAGTTGCCCGAGAGTCGAGACTAAAAAATAAGTTTTTTTAATATATATATATATATATAATTTATATATATATATATATATTGTACTGTTTGGTACAATTTGCTGTGCATTGCAAACATACTCCATAAAAGTTCTAGAAAGTTCATATTTCTCAATAATTATTATAATTTTCAAGCATCATGATGACACACATATAACTATTTGGAAACATCGTGGTATCTGCTTATTTGGAAGGAATATAACATAGAATTTCATACTCTTGGATACATCTTTTATAGTTCAATCTTGGTTCCAACATAGTAGTTTCGAAATAATAAATTGAAATGCTAACCTTTTCTCAATTGCTATTTAACATGAGTTTAGCTTCAAGTTTAGACATTAAAACTGCACTTTTTTCTGCATCACATATCTTCATTTAATACAAAGGAAGGGAAAGCAGAAATACAGGGCATTGTCCATGCAGGACGAACTGAAAATCAAAATTCAATTGGAACTTAGCAATGAGTGAATATGTACCTCAAGGTCAGCATCTGAAGAGCTTTTGCCCTGGTGATTCCCACCTGATGCAACAAGAAGAACCGTAGGTATATTCAACACACGAACCATTTCCAGCAAACAGAGTATTGGTTCACTGTGCATTTGCAAAGATTGAGGAGGTTTAGTAGTTCCATCAATTAACATCTGAGTAAACTCAGTTGTTTCCCCTATTTCAGCACCATGAAGTGTAGCAAACTGTCCTATTTTTGCTCCCTGAATCATTCCATGATAGTAGTTTAACGATCTTGTGATAAATGGGACAATAAGAGTTGGCTGAGTGGAGGGAGCTTCAGAAGAAATCAATGCCAAAATTTCATTCATCGCACATGCTGCAACAGGAGGCTTATAGTCTGGCAGAACGAAAAAGGACACCTGGCAAAAGTTAACAGAATTTAAATGCAGCTTGGATGTGGTTTACATATGGAACTCAGTTGCAACTTTAGCAATCACGGACAAAACTGAATGTTCTCAGGTGAGAGAAATACACAGAACAAAATGTATTCAATCCTTCTGTTTACACCCAAAAATGTCACTAATGGTCAAAGTATACAAAATACAGAAAAAACTTGTACTTTTGGCCGAAAATGTGACTGTCTGGCACAGACCGGTCTGACCGGCCATGGTGGGCCGGTCCAACCGGCCATGTAGGTCAGACCAGCCCAATGGGTCCGGTCAGACCGGCCCTTGTCCGGGATTAGGGATAAAATTACAGTTTCAGACTGTTTTTGATCTCTAATCATATCCTAACCACTTTTAGCCGAAGAGGACTCCTTTTGGACGCCAGATAACACCAAGACCACCCCCTATAAATATAGGGGCAAGGCCGATTCATAGGACCCTCGCTTTCATATCAACACAAAGCCCTCGTTTTAAATCGTTCTTTTACTTTTCAATCTACTTTCCTTGCCCTATGATTAGCCAATTAACGTCCATCTTCGTGGGTTTGCGCTGTAAGCCCTCCGTCTGCCGCGTAGAAATCACGGTAACCCTTGTTGATTCGCTCGTGAATCTCCCGTTTAATCCACGAAACGGATTTTTATCGTTTTATCGGTTTTCTTCTACTACTCTTGGGAGTTTGGCCTCTAGGCCGAATTGCACTTGATCTCTTACTGTTTTGCAGGGGGAACATCTTCAAAATCATCGCCAAGAGGTTTGGGGGTGATTGCTATTCATCTACAAGGTCGCCGGAGTCCTTAGGCGATCAGACTGACAGGGCTTCACTGGTCTGACCGGACGTTGTCGTGCCGGGCCGTCAGGTTGTTGTCGGCACGCTTCGCCGCGCCACCACCAGCACCCCCCGGTCCGACCGGATCCCTCCACTGTGCCCCGGAGCACCCTTCGCCATCACGCTGAAGTCCTCTTCGGCGAGAACACCTCCGTAGTATACTTCGCACCGGACTCCGTGACGCCGGAGCCCTCGGTCCGACCGAGGTCTCTCACCGGTCTAACCGCCCGGAGCCCACTTCGCACCAAAACGCCGAAGCCCTCTTCGGCGACCCCTTTGCAGGCGTCGATCCGATTGGGAGTTCTACACCGGTTCGACCGGCCAACAGGCCGAAGCCCCCCCCCTCCTTCGGGGTACTTCGGATTTATCCCGCGCCGAACGCCGAAGGGTACCCCTTCGGTGATACCTCACATCACCGGTCTGACCGGGAGTATACCTCCGTCCGACCGCTATTTTATTGCAGATCAGAATCGGCCCTATTCTAGCCGGTTTGATTAGGTTTTATTATTTTTAGTTATTTTCTCACACATCAGGTAATCGAACTTTATTTCTTAATATTTGTTTGATTACCTAGCGACTCCGTTACCCTTACAACCGTTAAGGATCCGTCGGAACGCGACGTCGGCGCCGCGTCATGCTTAGGTTCATCCCTAAGTATCCGCGCGTTTTTGGATCGTCGAATTGACCCAAGTGTGTGGGCGCGTATTCGTGTCAAAACAAGTGTGTGGGCGCGTTTTCGTGTCAACACCTTCATTATCAATTTATCATCAAAGTATTGTACAAGATACTAGTCTACAACCTTAAAACTGTGTAATGAGGAAAGTAGGAAACTACAAAAGCTTGCTACCAAGTGCCAGCTGATTAGCAATTTAGCACAACACATGAAAATATAACTTTGCTAGCAGAAGCAAGCAACATAAAATCAATATATATATGGCACAAACTAAAACTGTAGCACATCTATAAATGTGTGAGAACCAGTCAACAACAAAAGGGGGCTCTTTTTCCATCGGCACTGGATTGCCAGGTTGTTTCATCATAATATGAGGTACCGTTTTAATAATCTAAAAGATGTCATTTTAATGCTGACATAATGCAACAAGACAACCTAAACAGAACTACATTTTTTGTTTGTTAAATCTTTATTATATAATTGATGCATAAGGACAGGAAAAGGGACAAAAATAAGGTCAGTGCACAAAAATGCCATGCTTAAATAATATAAGAGTCAGGTCTGAAATCTGAATGTAAGGTAACAGGCTCGCAGCAACAAAAATAGTGATAAACGCAACTTAGGCTTAACAGGTCTCAAATTCTCAGACTGAAACATGATGAACTGATCATAATCAGTTCCCTAGTATACAACATATTCATACTGAAACCATAATTATCATATTTCTCAGCAACACAGTTGTCTGTGCCTCTGAAACACACTCACTAGTTCATTTGATTGGCATAACCTTATCAAACACCAACACACAAGATTTACTAAGTGTCTAAACCAGGTTATTACAGTAAGTTATACTGCTCACACAGTTCAGCAAATTTCCACAGAAAATCATTTTCCCTTTGCACACATTGACATACACATTCTGGTTGTCTGTCCTCACATTGCTCCAAAACTACTAAACTACAACTGTGATACTAGACGACAAGGTATGGTTCAATGGAATAGCTTACAGCTAAAAATAGATTAATCTACCAGTCCAGTTGAGTACATTTGTACCTGATAACCAAATTTTCCCCTAAAGCTCCTTACTCCAGGAACCAAGTGGTTCAATCACCGAAAAAAAGGCCGTCCCTTCGTTCATCCAGTTAAATGTTGATTCATACCACGCGAATCGGATATACCAAATCGATGGGCAAAAAAGGACGCTTACCTGAGGGGAACCACTGGAATCGGAGAAGTTTACGAGCTCGCCGGAGGCCTTCTCCCCGTGGAGGCCGTATTTGTCGAGGGGAAGCTCCAGGGGTGCGAACTCCCTGCAACAACAACAACAGCATCCAGAGACGACGAGTCAGCGAGCGTAAGGCGCTGGGTTTTCAGCGAGTGATTTTAGGGCTTTGGGCGTGCCGCACTGCCGCGTGACCTGGTGAGCCCCGGCGTCGGGCGGAAAGCATCGGCCAGGGCGGCACCGTAGCCGGCGGCGTCGCGTACGAGGATGAGGACCCTGGATGCTACCCGCATGGCCTCTGGTCGCCGGCGCCGGCGCGGCGGGTGATCGGAGGGCGAGAGAAGAGGGGAAGAGGAGGATTCAGCGCCTCTTCACGCGACGAGCCGACCAGATATCACCGCGATTCCTACCTACGCTTCGGCCCATAAGAGTTGGGCCGTAACAGGATTCCCACCTACTTTTAGGCCCATATGGGCCGTAACGGGATTTCCACCTACGCCTCGGCTTAGGCCGTAACGGGATTGTCAGTTTGTCACCTAGAGCATAGAGCATGAGAGAATTTTTCCCTAAAATTGATTATAAATAAAAATATTAGGATAATCTAATACATTAAAAAATAAGGTGCTCTCTAAGTTTTCCTGTATTCTAGCGACTATCGCTACCTATCCACTGATCCCACATATGGTAACCCAAGAGATATGAATAAAAAAATAGAGAAAATATTTAATAAGTAGGGTGTACCTGTTATTCTGTTAATGATATAAGAGTAAAATATATGGAACGTGATATTGTGAGTCTATTAGAGAGATTAATAAGATTTGTAGATTATATTTTATTAGTAGGACTTCTTATATGAGATTTTAGAGAATAAAAATTAGCAATTCTCTTGAGATGCTCTTACGTACGTGTTCATACCAGACTTCATTGGCTGTTACAGATGCAAATTTCTTTTAAATAATTATTTTCTATTTAAAATTATAATTTTGGGTTTAGTTTTATTTTTTTTTTACAAAACTATATGATCAACCAACTATTAGTCAATTAACTCGGTCAATAGGATTCGTGTTCACCAAGAGATGACCAATCGGATAGCTGCTATTCACTCGGTCAAATTTTGTTTTGTTTTTAAAATAAAGTTGATAAATCAGCGGGGGTAACACAAGATCAAAATATCATTTAATAATAAAAAATAGTAGTGTAATTAAAGTGATTGATATACGAGGTGTATTAAAATAATAAAAATTATTTTCTTTTGTTTGATCCAGGCGAAGAAATGTGCGCAGACATGAAACAGAGCTAAGAATTTATTATAAATTTCAAATGAATTAAACTGCCTAATTTTCGACAGAAAATTAATGAAGCACTACTGGGTCTAATCCTAAACTGACCCAGCAAAAGTCACGTCGTCTAAGTTTGTTCATGACAGGATATACCAAGTAGATTCGAGTATTATGTGGTATATATATCTTGCTAATTAGTCGTTGCTTCACTCAAGTCATGGAGTTCATGTTGTCACACGATGACATGAGCATCCATGATCAATAAAGCCATCTCATTTGTCAAAAGAACATGCCAATTTCCCTGGTTGTCCATCTCACAATGTTGAACACAGGGGATATGTGAAACCGTCCCCAATTATGTTGCAATTACCTAGCTAGTGTTTGATTGACTGATGGAGCAAGCAGACAACACAATCCCATGGCTTGACTTCGCTCATGGAGCAATGGGAAATTTTTTTAATAATATTTTTTTGACAAAAATTCAATTATGATACACCGATTTAAAAAATTTCTGAATTGAGCCACGTCAACCATGATTTGGCCGATGGTCGGCCGAACCAGGGCTGACGTGGCAGCTAGCCGTTGGGACTAGGTCAACGTGATTCGATCGATCAGGACTGATGTGACCTAGTTCGACTGATGGGTATCCATTTCTGTAAATTTATGAATACGTGTGCCATAATTCATTTTTTTCAAAAAAAAATATTAAAAAAATTGCAGCTGGGCCGGCCATTCACAGCTGAGTTCACGGATTCAAATGTTGTTTCTATAGCTAGAAAATTCAGAAGAAAAAGAAACACATGAACATCGAGCAGTACACCGGATGTTTGTGTTTGTGTTAGATTTGAGATGAAGCATTAGAGTCCACAGCACAACAGTTTGTTGAGTAGGATGGTTTTTGTCTTGTATCTCACTACTAATAATTAAAAAAATCCACATTAGGAAACTAGTAACAGAGACTGGACAGATAGAGACTCACAAGGGTTAGTGCAGAGCAGATGAAAATCTGAAGTCCAGCCACCCTACTGCCTACAAGCTCCAATTTTTCTAGATATTTGTTTTGAAGCATGCAGTTCTAGTAGATAGCTCAAATATAATAACACTTGATATGAATATAATTCCATCGGATTAGAATTTAGGAGCTGGAACCC